>LGSM01000359.1:0-33747 GCA_001314345.1 Phytophthora multivora
TCGTCTTCTTGGAGCTCTCCGAGATCTTGCTGTTGAGCAAGCCTTGACACCGCATGCTTCAGGTTCATTTTAGCCTGCATGTTCACACTTAACGGAGTGATAAGATACACCTGGTTGGCATCACCAATTTGGCCTCCTTCTTGTCCTATTTGCGCTCTGGCGTTTGTGCCACGCGCGCAATATTGTAGCCACACTAGCTGCAACACTTTGATGTTGCACGAATGTTGACCGAGGTTACGGCCACGTTGCGCAGTACTGTAGAATTAATCCCTTGAGGCTGGGACCCCCTCATTCTTCGGGGATTCCCAGTATAAGTAGTACTTCATAGTACTTTCTTGTTACGCACTCCTGAAATTCACTTTTGGAGAGAGGGGGGGGGCAATAGGTATTGAAATACCCCAAAGTCTTGGCAGTGAAGGAATGTTTACTGTTTGGCAGTTTGACTTTTCAATCAATCTATAGTGTAACAATATCAATATCGAGGTGAAATAATTGCAATACAGCGATTTAATTGTGTTGAAGTGGGCCTCGCAATCTTGGCAGAGGCACAAATATTAATAGCTACGCCATTCGAAAACGAGGTGGGAGAGCACAACTCATCGGCCCACGACCACTCCAGGTGTCACTTTCGATCAGCGCTCCGCCAGTTTCACCGCGTCCCTCTCTGAGTCGGAGACACTGACTAAATCGCCTCGTACCAATTCACAGTTCACGAAACCATGACCGCTACCTCAACTTTCTTCACGACTCAAGCGCCTAAACTGAGCTCAGAAGCCGTCGTCGCTGTAATGTTCCGGGACCCCAATCCCATGGGTCAAACGTGCGATGCGTGCAACGGCTTCGTCAAGCAGTGGAAGAAGGCGGGCTACACAAACCTACTGAACCATATCATGTCCAAACACGAAGGATACGAGGATGTTGTTCGAACGTGCATCCGCGAGAAGAAGAAAGTATCCATGGAAATGTTTGTCGACAGACACGCTTTGTCTACATACCAGTGGATGAACCTTGTAGCTCACAAAACCTTCGCCTTTACCGACGTGGACGACCCAACAGTACGCTCAGCTGTGAAGTTCGACTCTATAAGCTCGAAGACGTTGAAGGCTCGAATGAATGCCTGCGTAGAGTTAATTGAACCTCACATCACGGAGGAACTCAAGGGCGAGAGGTTTGTTCTGGTCTTTGACGGTGTCACTGACAATGGAGAGCATTCTTTAGCTGTATTCGTGGTTACACGCATGGGTTGGAGATTGCTGGCGCTGTCATCTTTCTTGGACGAACACAGCATGACTGCAGACGAGCATACCCGCTTCCTCGACCTGATACTGGACCAGTACAAATTCGACATCAGCAATATCGTGTCCATCGTTTGCGACAACATGGAGACCAACAAAGCAATTTCTCGTCGTATTCGGGCCCCCATGATCGGTTGCGCGGCTCATCGCTTTAATCTGGTGGTGAAAGATCACCTCAGATCGCACACGAACACTATAAAGACGGTGTCCGTCTTGATGCGCAAGTTGAAGTCCGTGAAGCGAATCGCCTTGCTAAAAAAGAACGGGTTCAATTTGAAGCCAATCCCTATGCACGAGCTACGATGGAGCGGTATCCACCGAATGCTCAAACGTTACAAGCAACTACAACCTTTCCTCTACTTGTTTGGGAGAGACTGTGAAGTCGACCGATTCATACCCGAGGATGTCCCTGAAGACGACTCCCGTCGTTTTCCTATTGTGCAGTACCTACCGAGTCCCTCTAAGCACTGCTCTATTCTGGAATTACTGGACGACATGGAGGTACTGGAAGTAGCAACAAAACGTCTGCAACAACGCAACTTAACTCTTCTTTCAGCGCGAGATATCCTGGATGAAACGTTGGTAGATTTTCCCGATCTCGAGGACCGCCTCGGGGTTGACGCCAACATTGTCGACTCTCCTGCATTTGAGGCTGGAGTGGTCAAGATCATGCAAGGTCAAGAGAACCAGTTAACATCAGAAGAAATCATTGCTGTGACTCGCCTAGAAAGGACTCTGGTAGAAGATCGCCTACCACTAGGATCTTCCGCAAAACGCAAGCAAAACAAAGAACATTCGTCATCTTCAACGGCTTCGAAGAAGAAGCGCAACAACCCATCAACGATCGGTGCATCAGTTTCGATCGGCCCTCACGGTGGTTAACTCTACACATCGCCAGAACCGGATTCGACCAGACGTCGTAGGTCGCCAGATGAGGTGAAGGCAGCCATTGCAGCGAGAGCCAAAGCCCGAGAGGATGGCAGGTCAAAGTACATGGACCTGTCGTGGCTTCCAGCAACCTCCGATGAAGTAGAACGACACTTTTCAGCGGTGAAATGTATGCTCGGTTATCTACGCAAGCAAATGACTTGAGGATGAATTGGGATCTCGTTACAAACGAGGTTACATCTAGGGCAGTGCAGACAGCTCGTGGGGAGGATGAAATAGGCGATGAAGAGTACGATAGTTACGAGTAGAGTACTGGAAACGTGGAATCCTTATGCACAATATTGATCAATTTGTAGTGGATATTGCTAGGTTTCAATCAATCAATATTGTTCAGGACAATTTTTTACAATTTTACAATATCAAATTTTTTTTCCAATCCCTGGTTCGATATTATCTTCACTACGCAGCGTTTGCACTGCCGCAAATACCAGCGTCACAAAATACAACAGGCCAAGTTCGATCTCAATCCGAGTCGCTGCAGCGTTTGAATATTCGCAAACGGGCAAAAGTGCCAAAAATATATAAAAAAAAAAAAAAACTTCGAAGTGCGCAATAATTAAAGTACTTGTATGAGTGTAGCGAAAACAATACTTGGCGTCAAACTAAAATGTGGCAGAGCTGCAATTATGCTGCATTCAAGTCGAACACGATGGAGCTATAATATGCACTTCGCTTACTTTATTAAATGTTGAATTCTAATTACACAAGGCCATCAACGTGATCTAAGATACAGGCAAAAGTGCGTATGGTGCAATGGTGCAATCCAGCACCTCAAGCATAGTACTGCGGTTGGTAGTGCAGTGCTCGTCGCTGGTCGTCGTACGTGGCGTAGTGCCCGGGCGGTCTCCAGGGGCCCTGGGCCATGGATCCCTGCCCGTAAGTCGGCAATTGCTGGTTGGGCTGTCGAGCCGAGGTTCTCTGCTCCCAGAGGCTGGCGCTGTTGAATCCCATAGCCGCCACCTGCCTCGCCACGTCGGCCATGTACTGTTTCCGCTTCTGAACTTCATCGTTTTCAACTGCAGGTTCTGCCTCGCCCGTCGGCTCAGGTTCGTCGTTGAATAGCTCGTCATCGTCCTGTTGGTCGCTTTCAATGATAGGAGCTTCGACCACCACCGGCTCCAGTGCGTCGTCGTAAAAGCCTTCGGGTGACGCCGAGAAATCGAAGGCGTTGAAGCCCAAGTGCATCTCAGTGCCCGCTGACTTGGGCCAGTAGCCGTCGTCGAACTGGTTGCAGTGCTGTGCCTGCTGCTTCTGCCGCCATTTGGCCGAGATTTTGCGTCTTCGCCCGTCGTCCACATCCAAAGACTGGATCATTGAGCTGGGCGATGCAGTCTGCTGTTGCACACGACGAAGACTTCGGTGGCGAGCGCGGAACTTCTCGATGTCGGGAGCTGGCAGACTATTTCTGCGGCGATCGGACGGCAGTGTAGACGCCATGAATGGAAACATAATGTTGGAATGCGCTTGTGCTGGACGGTGCCAATCGACAAATGAGGGCGGACGATAAATGCGACGAGGATTGGCGTAAATTATCGATAATGAAGTTGAAGCGTGACGAACTCGGTACCTTGGCTGCTATTAGCAACGCGCTGGTGACGTCATGCGTCCATGCTCGCATTTCCACCCAACGCAGGCACAGACGCGACAACTATTGGCTCCTACGTCGTTGTCTCCATCCTCTCGTGTCAAGAGCGAAAAATGACTGGACTGATGGTAAGGCAGTGATTGGCCTGCGCTGGGCATGGTCATTGCCTAGATCCCAAGCAGCATCGTTCATAGAAAAAAGCATGCACTCATAATTTGCTACCCGTACAAGCAGTGATCACCTGCTGCAGTCACCGCATTATCTTTAGGCTAAAGACCTTAGCTTTAAAAAAACGCTAAGAAGTCGTGGTCAGGTCAACCGGTTGGTAGAAGAAAAAAAAAAGGATGATTATCCATCGAGATGATTAGTATTTTTAGCTGGTTGAAGTTTACGGAACCTACTCTAAAGAATGCGCAACTTCGAGATGCCGAAGGCCGCGTCTTGCTGCTCCACACGTGGGAAAAGCTCAGCTCGCATGACCTCGTCCAGCGCACCCAGCGCTCGGCTGGCGTGGAACACTACGACGCGGTCCCGGTCGACGCGCGCCACGTGCTTGAGCGTGTGGTACAGCGGCGACAGCTGCTCCGGCATGAGCTCCAGCATCTTCCACCCAAGGAGCTCTACGAGGTAGCGAAGCACAAAGACAGCTCCGCGACGAACAGTTACAACGCGCTGTTGCAACTCTTCCTCTTGGTGTTTCCGCAGCTTCTGCTGCTCGTCATCATCCGTAGCATCGGTAGCAGCAGAGTGTCGTTGCCGCTTGGTTTGAAGCTCCAGTTCTAGCTGCAAGACGCCGAAGACACAAGTGAGCACGTCTAGCAGGAACGGCTCTAGCCCCCACTGGAGCAACGCACAGACTTCCGCCAGATTCGACAGACAACTAGCACGCAGTGTTGCGGCAGCAAGAAGCTCCTGTTCATTCTGCGGCTCGTTGTCGAGATGATCCTGTTCCGTGTTGTACTTGTCAGCCTGCACCTCCTGAATCAATTGGACACGCTTAGCTGTTTCTTTCTGGATACGTTTCATCTGCTCCCTCTGGGAAGGCGGTGGACGGATGCAGTCCAAGTACGCGTATACGAACAGCTTCCCGTACTTAGGGAGTGTTTCGCCACATCGTTTAGCTGAAAACAGCAGCGCTTCACTAAGCTTGATGCGAGATTCCAGCGAACTCGCCTGGTCTCGTAGCGCCTTCACCAGAGCCGGGATAGCCACATCCGGATGGATATCGGCCAAGGCTGCCAGACCTTGGACAGCTGCGAGAAACACGTAGCTTTCCGAGTCGTGTAGTTGAAGCAAGAAGACACTCGCAAGGGCATGCACCCGAGGAGTCCAGTCGGCATCATTCGCGTGGGCATGGCTCTGACGAACAAGCTTTGTCAGTGTGACGACACCACGCGCACGCAACGGCACCAACTGGCTTGCTAGATCTTGTTCAGCCTCTCGAAGCACTTCCTCAAAACTGCGGTTGCCTGAGCGGGCTGCACTTGCACCAGTAGCATCGACAACACCACGGCTTAAAATCTGCGCACGCGCGTTGCTCGCCAACTCTGCAACTTCAGGTAGTTCATGACGAGACAAAACTTCCAGCACTGGTAGCATCGCACGAAGTTGCTGCTCTTCCGCGTCGCTACGGTGTGAAGATCCTGCCTCCAAGATCGTCATCACCACACCAAGGCAAATTGTCAAAATTTCGTCCCCTTCTTCCTCTCCCTCGGCGTCTGGTGTCTGTAAAACACTCTCGTTCTGCTGCTCCTTGTTCACGAGCCTCGCTGCTGGCGTGTTGTACGTTTCTAATACGGTCCCGATGCACTGTAAAACAGTGGTGGCACTACGCAGGACGGACGGTCCCAAACACTCGATAAGCGCTAACAGCAGCATCAGGGTCATCTCGACGCCTTCGCTACTTGTGGGATTTTTCATAGGCTCATATAGTGCCAATGGTGAAGTTGCGCTTTCCGATCTAAGATCCACAACTTCTGCCTCGCCATGCTTCCGGACCTGCATGTACGTCAACAGAAGTGAAGCGAAAAGATCGCCCACCACTTCCGACTTCTCCAGATCCTTAGCGCCAAGAAGCTCCACCAGTGGCATTATCAGCATTTTCAGTACGCCCGTAAAATCTGATCCTTCACCTTCCAACGATGTAGCAGATTGTACGAGTCGAAGGGATATACCACCACCTCCCCCAGCACAAAACTCTCGCAGTGGCGTCCATGATTCTTGCGCATAGTTCCGTTCGTATCCACAGGATAATAGACTCGGCTGGAGAGGTAGATTAACCGGAAGCACTGCTACTTGGAGAAGAAGAGCCGCTTTTGAACACGAACGAATCCACGCAGTAAGTACTCCCCGTAACGGTGCAGACAGAAAACTCTTGCTGGTCGTCGCGAACGCGTACATGTGCAGCAGTGGGCGCACTAGCGGGGCGAGAGCTTGTAAGAACCGTTGAGAAGGAGGAGGGCCACAAAGAAGCAGTCGTGCAATGCTCACGCAGTGATTCAATGCCTCTTCGCTTTCCTCTTGAGGTGGAGAGCTAGCATGCAACCTGCTATCTTCGTAGATCAGCAACGGGTGGAACAACACCGACAAGATCTGTGTGTCGAATAGCACTGGGTGTCGAGTAGCCAATTGGTCCGTCAACAATGCTGCCATTTCTCCCAGCAGTTTGCTGCTTGTATTTCCCTTCTCAGGGGTCACAGCTGCCAGCAGGAGCTCTCGCACTTGCGTGCATAAGGCACTTGCGTACTTTTCAGGGTCTTCATCGCTCGGGCACTGGCAGATGAGGTTGGCAACGTGCATTCTAGCTTGCGTGTTCCCCTCGTCCACCGCTCCAAGCAACATCTCAATCGTAGCAACAATTCCTCCATCTTCCATGAGAAGCTGGGACAGCAAGCTTCCACAACGCGCCTTGAACCTCTGACCCACCGCCTGTTCCCTAGCTACCGGTGTAACCTGTCCAAGCGCTGCGCGTAGACTGCTCATGCTCATTCGTAGAGGAAGTACGCGTAACACCATTTCCCTCAATCGAACAAACTCCGTCTGTACAGGCGTCGGTGGCGCTGTATCGATCACAACCTCTCCATACACTAGCAAGGCTAGCAACTCCACCACGTACTTGGGCAGTAAAATCGGCTGGAACTGAGGTAGTGACAGCAACTGTAGCAACGCCTTGGTGATCTCCAGCAGCTCACTCACTGCCTCACCACTCGTTACCTCCGTGTCGAAGGCCACGCGAGTGTATCCACGAATTCCCCACGTAAGCACGTCCTTGGAAACTGCATCCAGACAAAAATGACTCAAAACGTCAGTGAATTGCCAGCCCCCTGAGTCCAGCAGTATTGCTTCTCACTCTCTAAAGTGCGCGTGGGTCTCCTCTTGTCAATGGGCATCAGCACCCCAGCAGCTACGCGGGGATACGCGCCCCAGCAGAAGAGCAGCTCCACGGCCGCCTGTAGCACCGAATAGTCCCGCAGACTCAGCAGACCTGCAGGTGCCTTGGGTCTCTCCGCCTGTTTAGGTGTCTGTGGTCCCATTTTCTGCCTCTCCTGAGCCTCTAAAGCATCCAAATTCGTCATGGAGAGACTCAGGCGCTGGAAAATCGGCACCAGACCCAGTCTCCAAGCGACATCGTGCCATTGACCGTCATTCTGCGTCTTAGAAGACACACAGAGCTCGCGCACAGCCTCCACCACCGAAGAATTGACGTCGTTAGCATCCTCCACCGACTTAATGTCCCGTAGAGCGTCCACGAACACACGCAGCGAGCGCATGAGCGCCTGCTCCCGCTTCACCTCATCTTCCATGATGTTTTAGACTGATGGCCATCTAAAAGGTATCATTTGTGCGAGTATTCTTTATGACTGGTCCGGCTTTGACAGCTACCTTTTAGGACAAAATCACAAATATATCACATACAAACTTCAAGTTAAAGAGACTAAATGTCCTGTCGCATGCAGACCCGGCATTGCCCTAACCCCGGCCAATCAGCGTCAATACACTTAGTCGTACAGTCGTACAGTTTCTTTACAACCAGCAAATTACCTCAAAATTGTACGAGCTAACGTTTCTGTCCGCACCGATTGATCGTTCATTTATGGTCGTACATGTACATCTATTCCATGCGGACAATATTTGTGCTAGGATATTCAATTTTAGAGTGGATGACCAACTGGAGGACACTCTGTCCTTATAGCCTTCTACGAGTGTTTAAGCACTAGCAGCACTGTCATAATGAAGATCATGACGAGTAGCAGGCCAATGCACTTCATGGGGCGACCGTTCTTCTGCGTCTCCTCGGCCTTCTCCAGCTCCTCGATACCCTTCTCCGTCTGCTCCACCACCTGCTCCATGTTGTAGTCGATGCGGTCCAGGATCGTGCCCTGGTCGATGACTAGCACAGCCAGTTCCTTAAATATTGTAGCAAGCTCTGTGATGGATGTGGCGATGCGCTGAATCTCCTGGTCGCGCTCGTTGATGACGTCCTCAGCAATCTCCACCTCTGTGACCTGAGCCTGTGTGAAACCCTGTAGCAATGCAGAGATCGCGTTAAAGTGAGCTCTTCCGAAGCAAAGAGACTGTTCAACAGCGCAGCGTACCGTGTCAGCTCCACCGCGCCGTTTCTGCTTGGCGTCGTTCTCTGCAAGGAAGTCGAATTCTACAGGGCCCTCTTTCTGGTTCTTTACACGCGCGAGGTACGTCTTTTGCGACTTTCGGAAGTCGCCCGATAGTGTTTGGAGCTGCGTTGCCAATGCTCTGCTCAACAAAAACAAATACAATCAATACTAACAAAGACATTCACAGTCCTGCTCTTGAGCCCAACGCACCTCTGCACATTCTGCCTAGTCTTGGCATCAGCAGCAGAGAACTCGCCGTCCCGGTCGCCCTGTGCCATGCGTCGCAGTCCCTTCTCGGCGCTGCGGAACTCGTCCGTGATCTCCTGCGTCACCTGGTCGATTTCCCGCTCGTACTTCGACTCGGAGCCGTCGAAGCGGACCATCAGGCGGCTTGTGTGCAGCTTGTTCAGCTTCTCCACTGCACAAAAACATCAATAGATCAGTCTCTGTGTCTTCAAGTTCGCCACAATGTGAGCTATTACCACGTACTCATCTCCTTGATCCGCGCCACGTGCTGGTTGGTGCCATTGACGACGTCCACCCAGCCAGGGGCGATAGCTACACTGGTGGCCTCCTGCTCTACGCTCTTCATGAGTGCATTGCCCTCCTCTCGATGGCTCACGATGTTCTTGCGGCGCAGCACCTTGGCCTTCTCATCCGCGCGCAGCTGCAGGAACTGCCGCGTCAAATCTCGCGTCGCCATGCCGTCTCCCTGTGCTTGGTGTCCGCTTCGTAGTGCTTCCCGGCGGCTAGTACGCAGCTCAAGAGCTTCAAGAGCAGGCTACACTTAGTCTCGCGCTGGCTTGTATGGAATTATGGCACCGCTATTTTTGGGTGTTTGGGAGCATTCTTTGTTGAAATCAGTGATGTGGCGAACACAATATGATGTGGCGCTACAAGTGTCGGTTGGATATTCCATTTGACACTTCCCGTAGGATACTATCGCCATATGTATACATGTATACACATTTTTGTTCATTCATAGTTTTCGTATCGTGGTTGAAGTGCGTTGCCAGATGGTCAAAGAGCTCACTCACTCCCCGATCTTCCTCGTCTAGCGAAGATGCGAGGGCTGCGCTTGACTTCCGCAGCGCTACTACATGTAGCAAGTTGCGTATGCTACAGCGCCCTAGCCAGCCGCGTTGTCCCGCTTGACCGCTGGACGTTCCGCTCCGCCAATGGCTCTGTCCGTGTGGACAACGCGTCGGTACCAGGCACTTCGCACGTCCACCTTATGGATGCGGGGGTCATTGGCGACCCGTACTACCGTTTCAATGAGCGCGAGTATCGGTGGGTTGCAGAGGAGACGTGGGTGTATGAAACGCAGGTGACGCTAGCGAGTGGTGATGTCGAATCGAAGCCGACGCTCGTGTTCGAGGCTCTGGACGGTGTGGCACGAGTCAATGTTAATGGGGAACAAGTGACAGCGACGGCAAACTCATTCGTACCTTACCGGATCGACGTGTCAGCTCTGGTGGTTGAGGGCGTGAACCACATCCAAGTGGAGTTCGAGCCTGTGACGCAGTATGCCAGACAACAGGCCGAACAGTACCCGTATTTCGTTCCGGCGACCGAAAACTTCAACACGTGGACGGAACCCACGCGCCGGTCGTTCGTGCGCAAGGCTGGGTCGGATTTTGGCTGGGACTGGGGGCCGGCATACGTCACGTCGGGCATTGCAGCTCCGGCGTCTATCGCGTTTCAGGAGCAGGTGGTGACGCTGAAGGACTTGCATGTGGTGCAAGTGTTCCCTGGTGAAAAGAAGGATCTTTCGGTTGTGGACGTAACTGTCCGTGTGACTCTGGATGGAGGAGGGGTGAAGCATGAGAACGTCACGTTTGACTTGCTTGTGGATGAGAAGAAAGTGGCTGTGATCACTACGACCATACCGGAGGATTGGAAAGAGGACGCGGTGATCGAGCTTATGTGAGTAAATTACTAGGGTAAACTGTTGCTTCGCTGATTTTAATGCCTTTGTGATGTGACTACAGCTTTCAATTGGAAAACCCGAGGCTGTGGTGGCCTGCGGGCTACGGTGAGCCCTATCTGTATGCTCTGCGTGTAGATGCATGGGGAGCGGATTTCAACACATCTCTTTCCCACAAGACCGGTATCCGCCAAGTAGAACTAGTTCAAGAAGACACAAATGCGGGCAATGTTACTGGGAAGACGTTCTACTTCAAGATCAACCATGTTCCCATCTTCATCAAAGGCGCCAATTGGATCCCGACAGATTCGTTTCCAACGCGAACTAAAGTATTCGCGGTACAGCATCTACTTGAGAGTGTACATGCTGCGAACATGAACATGGTACGTAGTTTTGTTTTACGATTTCTAGACTTGTAAGTGTTCTTTTTTGCTGACTATTTGACATGCTGCGTGATAGATTCGCGTTTGGGGAGGTGGTCGATATGAATCTGACCTATTTTACTCCGAATGCGATCGACTGGGCATCCTAGTGTGGCAAGAACTCATGTTTGCATGCGGAATGTACCCTCGTGACACTGCTTTTCTCCAGAACGCACTGGAGGAAGTGAGTTTTCAAGTTACGCGGCTTCGTAAATATACCAGCATTGCGATCTGGGGCGGGAACAACGAGAACGAAAACATGATGGAACAGTTTGTTGAGACTCCGATCTTCCCACCAGGGACGGCCTTCAACCGCGACGTCGCCGTTGTCGATTTTACGAAACTTTTTGTGGACTTGATTTACCCGACTGTTACGGCGCTGGATTCGACCAGGCCGTTCGTTGACACGTCTCCATCTAACGGTTTATATTCCGTTGATCCTTACGTTAAGCGATGGGGTCCATCGAACGGGGTGGCATTTGGGTGAGTATTGCTTACCGTATTTACGTTAAATCTACAGTAATTCGTTGCTGATGCCGTCGCTTATGTCGTTATCATTTTTGCTTTGTTGTAGTGACGTCCATTTTTACGACTACGACAGTGATTGCCAAGACTATCAGACGTACCCACGCGCTCGCTTCATTTCCGAGTTTGGCTTTCAAAGCTGGCCCTCTGCGGCTTCTCTCCATGACGTCAGCTCGGAACAAGATTGGGAATCGTTTCAAGCTTTTTGGAAGTTTCTAAAGTATCGCGAGAGACACGAGAATGGCACGACGCAAATGCTTACTCAACTCGAGCGCCGTTTCCACGTGCCATTTCCTTTTCGCAATGAAAAATGGCTTGGCGATGAGCTTAATGTACGAGGCGATGAATCTTTCGGTTTCAGCATTCGCAAGCGTATCGAGTCGCATCTGTACCTGGTACAGATTCAGCAGTCGCTATGCTACCAAAGCGCCATCGAGACGTGGAGACGTGGCAAGAACCCCGATCTCGGCATGACGATGGGCATTTTGTATTGGCAATTGAATGACATTTGGCAAGGCAGCAGTTGGTCGAGCATCGAGTACTCCGGTCGATGGAAAAGCTTGCACTACGTTGCGAAACGCGCGTTTGCTCCGTTTCTCATTGCAATCCACGAACGGAGCGACGGAACTTTGCTCTTAAACGGTGTGAGCGATGTCAACGATGATTTACGTGTGGATATTGTGTGTGAGCTTCGACGGACCAAGTGCGGCAGTCTCGTCAAGTCTATCGACCGTCAAGCTATCTCGATAGTAGCATTGGTACGTGACACAAAATCGTACTTTCGAAGTATATTCGTTATGAAGCTTGACAACTTATCGCGAATATTCAGGAGAGTCGCCCTATTGAGGAGCTGGACATCGATAGCTTTTTGAACCACGACGACACTTCCTGTCACCGCAGATCCTGCTTCTTGAAAGTGCGTTGCACCACGACAGCCAGGTCCACCGGGTCTCAGCAGGTTGCTGTCTGCGAAGATACGCAGCACTTCTTCGCGCCGTACAAGCACCTGAACTTGGGGTGGGGTGAGGTGACTGTCAACTCGATTGAAAAGACGAAGACAGGCTTCAGTGTAGAGCTTGTAGCGACGGAATTCGTGGCTCTGTTCGTGGAAGTGGACGTGCCAGGCGTGCTAGGCTACTGGGGCTCCAACTCGTTCTTGATGCTGGGCAATGAGACCAAAACGCTGAACTTCACTGCCACGACCTCGGAGGATGTGGAGAAGCTCTCGGTCGACGAGTTCTCGAGGTTGCTCATTGTGAATTGGCTCCAGAAGAGCTACGACAACTCGATTGAGGACTTGGCGATGCAGTAGGCAAAAGAGCGGCGAGCGATGCGCTAGCTCGTTTTCTGGTCGTTCAAGTTGGTGTCAAGCGTGTGACTTGGATTCATTATGTGACAGGCGAGCTGTCATCTTTGCCAAAAGGATGGTACTATCGTTGTCCTTGAAGTCCAAAGCGAAGGAACATGTATTAATACCAGCAAGTAGCGTACATAGTTGTTTTGCTTTCCTGGCTGGCACTGCTAACGTTCTTGGTTGTAAGACTCTCAAGTGCTGTTTCATGTACTAGGTAGCATCTCCAGTTGTCAGTGTTTTCGGTGATCAAACTCGTTAGTAAGTAGCGTCAATTTCGGCCCACTATGGCTGTTCAATTCACGATAACCAGCATCGTTGAGTCAACGACGTTTACATTGTTTTCATGTGTGAGCTTCTTAACTTGAGACTTAATTAAAACTCGACGTCACCTCTCGCTCATGTTCGTCATTGCAGAAATCGCCGTTAGTCCCATCTTTTGACAAAAAACAAATTATCAGGCTGTCCAACGCCAGCATGTTCAAAAACCGACTTGCAGCGAAAGAAGCTCCTTCCAGCCGAGCCGGTCGCCATTCCATTCCTCCACTCGCACCATGGCAGACGCATCGTCCGCCGAGCGCCGCCAACAACTCCGCAGCCTGAACGACTCGCTGGTCAGCGGCTCTCTCACCCGCCAGGAATACGACGAACTGCTGCCGTTCCTGGCGTCCCCAACGGCTCCCCAACCGCAGCAACAACAGCCGCAACAAGAATCGCAGGAAGACGCCGCGTTCAACGCCGCTCTAGCCCAAGCGCAGCAGCCAAGCGACGCTCCAACGCCTAGTGACCATCACTCCAGTCCACAACGCACCGTTCACTTCGCGGACGGCACGAACCCGCCAGCTCCGGAGCCCATCGAGGCCCCGCCTCAATATCAGATCCTCGCGCCGGTGGCTGCCGCTTCGGGTCCCGCCGGACTGCAGCTGCGCTGTCCGGCGTGCGGCACCAGCAATGACACAGCGCGCGGTCCGCGCTGCTACGTGTGCAACTCGAGACTGACCGTCGCCGACGAGCTGTCGGCTGCCGTGGCCGCGAGAAGCTACGGTAGAGCGAGTTCGAGACAGCGCTGGCCTATTGTGAACGCTATGGCACCGCCCAGCGGCGCGTTCAGTCTGGCGGAGGACGGTCGGGTTCTGATCCACAACGGGTTCTTCACGTGCACGATGGAGGCCACACAGGTCATTGCAACGGCGGAGGGAAGCGCCTGTCAGGTGTTTGTCATGTGCTGCACGTGGCAGCCTCGCTCGACTGAAGGTGCAGACAGCCAGCAATTGCTGTCGACGTGGTATGTATCACAACGTTTCAGCCAGTTCGAGAGGCTGCACAAAGCACTGAAAAGGAGGTTGTCCCGCACGACGACGGCGTCGCTTCCCCCGTTCCCTGCGAAATATCACTTGACGGACAGGTTGGAGAAGAGGAAGCAGGGGCTGGCCACGTACATGCCGCGGTTGCTGGAGATGTGCGCGCATCTACCCAATGCTCAGGCTGTGCCGGAGCTGGACGAGTTTTTGGATGTTTCGCACCAAGTGCAGGTATTTCGCTCCCAACGCCCTAGTGTGGCGCCTCCTGTGGTGAGTGCCAGTCCTCCTGTCGACGGGTCTCAGCGCTCGGCTGCTTCAACTTCTACAGCCGCTACGTCCGAGTCGTCGCCGTTCCCGGCGTTCACAGGACCGGCAATGGTGCCTTCGCAGCCGGTGGCTCCTCCGATGGATGCATCCGAGCTTGCTCAAGCTGAGGGCGCAGTGAGGCTTCTTGCCGAAGCAGTGCGCAATGCACGAGGCGACGTTCGTGGCGATGGCACTGTTCAGCATCATTTGGACATGTGCGTGCAACTAGCACCCGGCCTACAGCGCTCAGCTGACCTCGACAATCCATTTGCTGACGCTGAACTGATTCCGCGTGCCATGCAGTGCCAAGATGACCTGCAGCAAGCTGTCGCGATGTACAACGATGCACTCCTCGCTGCCTCGGGTATTGCACCGACCCAACAGCAAGCACAGGTCCAGCAGCCAGCACAACAGCCTGAGCCGCACGTCCAAGTTCAGCAGATGCCAGTACGCAACGTCGTTCCTGCCAGTGCGGCCTAAAGCGTACCCTCGTGATACGAACGGCAAGGCGTGCTTGAGTTGTTGCTCAAGAAATTCTTATATGAAGCGCGCGTTGGATGCCAGCCACCTTGTAACTAGTGAATATACCGTTTTTGAAGATTTCATATGAAATGTATTGGGAAAAATACAGCAACATGCAAACATCCACCAGCGCCATCCTGCTAACGCACTATCGTCCGCTAACTTCGTTTCCAAGCAAGCTACCAACGGCTTCCTGCCGCTTCTTTCCCTCCTCCCATGCGCGTTTTCGTCGGTCATCGAGCGCGGGTAAAGCTTGCTCCACTTGCAAACATTGCGCCCCTGCGCTCATACCATAAACTGTCCATATGCGTCATATGAAGTTTAAACACCGTAGCTGGGCTGGTACGAGTTCTGCTGGCCCGGCACGTACGGGGGTGGAGCCTGCACGCCGCCACCCTCCTGTGCAGACAACGCGTACGTCTCCGTGACGGCAAGCAGAGAGTCGTTGTACAGACCCATAGTCGTCTCCAGATCCTCCTGGCACTGCATCGCGCGCGGGATCAGGTCCACATTCGCGAACGGATTGTCCAGATTCGCCGATATCTGCAGACGCGGCAGAAGTTGCACGCACACCTTCAGGTGGTGCTGCACCTGCGGGTCACGGCGCAAGTCACCACGCGCGCTACGGATAGAGGCGTTAAGCAGAGCCACAGCCTGCTCGGTGTGGGACAGCTCTTCCTCGTCCAGCGGTGTGGGCAACTCGGTCGGCAAGCGAGCTTGTTCGCGAGCAGCCATTCCTTCAGCACCGCCAGCGTTCACGTTCAGCGCACGGCCAAATCCGCCTGGTGCAGCACCAGACTCGTCACCTCCGCCCGACACGAGCTGACGACGGTACTGCTCAACCTGGCGCGACACATTCAAGAAGCGGTCCAGCTCCGGTACGTTCAAGTTCTCGGGAAGACGTGCGCACAGCTCCAACACCTGCGCCACGTAACGCTCCAGACCTTGCTTACGCTCCTCCACGATCGCGCTCGAGTTGCCCGTCTTGCCCTTGAACACACCGCCGAGGACGTGCTTACGCGGGAACAGAGGAATCGTAGCCACTGCCGTCGGGATCTTGCGCTTTAAGTCCTTGTGCAACTTTTCAAAGACGCTGAAGCGGTGAGAAACCAGCCACGTCGTTGATTCGCTCGAATCCTTCGGTTGCCACTGGCAACGAAGCACGTACACCGTGTACTCCGTGTAGTTGTCATCCTGGAGGACCTGCGTGCGGTGCATCTGTGCCTCGAAATATCCGTCGTGAATCACAATGCGACCGTTCTCCGTACAGAACGTACCCAATGGCGCCGTGAGCGTCGACAAGCTTCTCTGCTGGCGCGACTGACCATAGTACCCGGGGTCAGCAGCAGCAGCAGCCGACTCGTCACTAGTGGTTAGCAGAGAACCACACTCGTCACAGTGGTTACCGTTGGCTGTGTTGTTTGTAGCACCACATGCCGGGCAACGAATCTGGATGCCGTAGACACCCGTTGTGTACAAACGACTGAGCGATTCCTCCTGTTCGGCAGTAAGGGCAGCACCAGACGGGACTTCCTCGGGCTTCTCTAGCAGGAACGGAACCAGCTCGTCGTACTCGGACTGAGCAATGGCACCACTCAAGAGCAGATCGTTCAGCTGCTGTAGCTGCTCGCGATTCTCCTGCGAAACATCGTCCGGGATCTCCACCACGTGCACCTGGCCAGCAGGAGTCTGCACACTGTTCACTTGCGCAAGGCCGCTTAGCAAGCTGGCGCTGACACTGGCAGCCTCCAGCAAAGCCTGCTCCTTGCGGCGCTCGGCTTCTTCGCGCTCGCGTTCCATGCGCTCTTCGAGCTCCTTCGCCTCGGCGATAGCACGCAGCTCTGCCTGACGCTCGTGTTCAACCGCAGCAGTAGCCTCCGCGGCAGCAGCCTCAGCCTCGGCAACCGCAGCAGCTGCCTCCTTGGCCAATCTAATGGCTTCCTCCTCTGCAGCGCGAGCCTCTTCCTCCATGCGGACGCGGTCTTCTTCAGCGGCGGCACGAGCAATGCTCTCGCGACGAGCGAGATCGGCAGCCATACGAGCTTCCTCTTCACGGCGCTTAGCCTCCTCAGCCTGGCGCTTAGCCTCGGCAGCACGTGCAGCAGCTAGAGCAAGCATTTCCTGTTTCTTGGACTTGAACAAGCGGCGTGCCGTCATACCACGGAACAGAGCCTGCACGACCACGACAGCCGAGCGCTTCTTCTTAAATTCACGACGCACCGATAGTGCACGCCACCAGCGCTGAATGCGCACCACCGAGTTGCGGCGGAACTGGATACGACGCAGCAGCTTCGCGAAGCTGTTCTGAGCAATGACCTTCGCCAGTCCAACACGCCAACGACGACGAGCTAGCCACAGCTTCATGCGTGACACGATGTGCGGGCCTTCGGTGGCCCAATTAATCTTCAGGATCGAGTCAAGAACAGCAATCTTGCCCGCCTTGAAGAAAAGCTTCGTAATACCCAACTTGTACGCATCCATTGGGACCTGGAACGCCCACAAGATGGCTGTAATGAGAGTCGGGTCACTCTGGTTCGCAAACAGGCGCTGAGCATCAGGCGGCATGAACTTCTTGTACGCGCCAACCAACTCACTGTAGCTCACACGAGTGGGCAGGCCCACCTTGAGCACCTGTGCAGTCTGCATAATGCCCTGGCAACGTAGCTGACCCACAACGTAGCGAGGATCAAACATGCCCACACGCATAAGCGCATTGGGCTTAATGCAACGGATAAAGTTACACCGGGTAGCATCCAAAGTGTCCACGAGCTCCTGCATCTGGTTCGAGAACTTGGCCGCCACACTCTTGGTCAATTTCCTCTTGCCCGGGCGGCTGTTGTCAGGTTCTTGCTTGAAAAAGGCAGGCACGAGCTTGTTTGACGAGCCAGAGAAGAGATTCGCCATGTCACCAGGAATTGAGTCGTTGTTTTTGTCGATGAACGCGCCGATCGTGTAGCTCACAGCGCCAGCGAAATGCCGCACAATGAACATGTGCTCCATATCCTTCGGGTGCGGTCGCGGGAAGTACGGGTGCTTCGAGTGCTTCGAGTGCAGCGTGCGCAGGAACTTAGCGTCGCTAGGCTGCGGGTTCATCGCCTCGGCATCCAGAAGCGACAGAATACCGTTGGGCTTTGAGGCAATCAGATCCACACACTCACGGTTGTCAGGCCACTTAATTCTGCCAACCGTAATACCCTCGCGCTTGTACAGCTCCATTTCAGCAATGAACACTTGGTTGTTGAAGGTCGCCTGAAGCACTTCGTTCGTGTAGTTGATCAACAGCTGCTCGAAGTCGTTGCGCTGGAACGACTCGAAACCGAAGATATCGAGCACACCAATGTACGGCAGAGGGTTGGGGTCGTGACCCAGGGACGAGTTCACCTGCTTAATGACCCAGTCGAACATGCGGCTGTACAGGGCCTTCGCAATGGCGTCACGAGCGTACACAGCAGCCTGCTCGTTACGGCGAACAGTGTACGTCTCCTCGCGCGTCACAATGTCGCGCGTCATGATCACCTTCCACAAGTCCTGTTCCTTGACACCGAGTAGTCTAGACGCCGCAACAATAGCGCGCTTAGCAGAATCCTTTTCAATAACGGCAGCCTCGCCCTCGGGCGTATCTTCTTCGTCAAACTCAATGTTACCGAGATGCAGGAGACCCGCAACCACCGAGAAAATCACGTGCTGGACCTGGTCATCGATACCCACGCAGCTCAGACCGCGCACCACAGCTTCGAAGCACGCGTGGTCGTCCGTTTCTTCGGCAATGTAGCATCCGCTCTGGTTCAGGTAGCAGAAGTCCTCCGCCTTCGTAAGCTCGAACTCCTGGCGCGCAGCAGGCGAGGCGCCGGCCAGCAACTGATAGAAAATGTGGAAGTTGCGTTCGCCGTCCACCTGGTACACGAGACGTGACTTTTCCAGCAGGTACGTCTCCACAAGAGCACCAGCCAGCTTGAATTCACCGTCCGCCGTGAACTGCAGTTTCATGAACTTACCGAAACGCGACGAGTTGTAGTTACGCAGCGTCTTGGCATTACCGAAGGCTTCCAGGATGGGGTTCTGCTCGATCAGTCGGTGGTCCAGCGATGTGCCGTGCTGCTGACGGTTCTTGGACATGGTCTCGATCTCATCTCCGCGCGCCTTCTTGCCGTAAAGACCGCGCGTGGTCAAGTGACGAAGCACGATCTTGGACGACTCAGTCTTACCAGCACCACTTTCACCACTGATGACGACCGACTGGTTGGTCGGTTGGTCGGTGCCGGAGTTGTAGACCATCTGCTGATAGGCCATCTCGGCGATAGAGTACGGGTGGGGCGAGCTGCCGGCAGTGTTCACTACCTCGCTAACGGAGGGGTTGGGCAGGTCGCGCAGCGGATTGACTGCAATCAGCACATTGGCCATGAAAGTGTAGGGCTTCTGGCCAGTACCGTCACCGCCGTCGAGCTTGCAGCGTTCCTCTAGGTTGTGCAGCACGCCGGCCTCGTGGATATAGTAGAGCGACGTCATGTCGTCCGCCTCGCGCGGGTTCTGAGGCAGCGCAAGGCCACGATCCACTTGCTGAATCTTGCCGGCTTGGGTGCGCACAGTCACCTTGAGGCCGCCAATTGCCATGACGGTGCCTTTGTCCCACACGCGTTCGGTGCCCGGCACCCAAATGGTCTGCCCCACCTCCACAGGCAGCAGCTCTATGTCGGCATCGGATTTGGAAGCCTGACGGGCAATCGGAGGGGGCGTCGCCATTATTGACTGTCGCGGCGGAATAGCGGAGGAACGGCGGGGCGGGGCGCGACGGGAGACGGCGCGTTAGAGAGATCACACACTCGGCGTACGAATGAGGTGTTAGGTGCTGCGGGGGATCGGAGCGGGGCCGACGACGCAAGCGAACAGGACGGTGGAGCTGGCGGAACTCTTTTGCTCTGCGGCCAGCGAGGCTTGAAGTGACCATGCGAGAAATCCCCCCTGTTCATATCCGTTTTATAGCCAATTGCAGAATTTTGCAAATCTTTTAGCCAATTACAAGTAGTACGACGCCATGATGTCAAGGGGACGACCATGGTGCCACGTCGAACATGCAAGCGAACCCACTGTTGCACGCCGAGAGCTCTCTGAGCCAGAAGACGTTCCCGACTCTGGAGTCACGTATCATCGTTTGTTGCATTTGTTCGAGGAAGCTATAGGCCGTTCAGCTCGCTAGCGACTGGAGACTTGACCTAGATGTCAGCCCAGTTAAAGGGAATCTCGGGGAGGTGTCGTGTTGGGACGAAGGCTCTACGGGGCTTACCACATCCGTCGAGTGGGGCGGAGTCGGCCCAATTCACTTTGGAGCGGCCGTGAAACGCTCCATGCGCTTTCGTCGCTTCTCCTCGAACTGTAACAGCACATTGGTGAGTGCTGGTAGTGCCTTAGTGACACTACTAATTAAAAAAAACGTACCACTTCGCTGGTCTCAAGGTTGAAGCGCTTGGCACGGTCTAGACGTCGCTTTTCCTCCGCATTCAGACCAAAGCGCTCAGCACGTGCCTCCTTTTTCTGATCAAGCTGCCAACGACCACCAAAGATAAACGCGTCAAGGTCAGCACCACCGCGGCAGTAATGGGCACACCGAACGTGACGCCGAAACCATGAACTACCTACCGTGTCTTTCGTCTCCAATTGGAACCGCTCTGCCCTCTTCATTCGTTTCGCATTCTCCTCCTCCGCCACTGCACCATCAGGGTGTCTGTTAGACCCTATATCATTTCTCCATGGAGCACAAATATACAACGCACCTGCACTGGGGAGGTGGAATCGCTTCGCGCGTTGAGCCTATGGATAGACAAGACACAAGGCACCCCATATTAGCAGAAGTATCGTACCACCGCAATCCCTATCGCTGTCCATCTGTCCCCACCTTCTTGTCCTCAAGACTCAAAGGGATGCCGAACTTGGCAGCACGGGCAGCACGCTTCTCCTCCTCGGTCATGGGCTCCACGGGGGCATCTGCCTCCGGACCATTGGTGCTCTCCGTGGACTCTTCAGTGGCATCCTGCTTCTTCTCGGTCACTGAATCAACAGCAGCAGCAGCAATAGCCGCCTCCTTGGCCTCCTCCTTGGCCTCCTCCTTCTTGGTCTCCGCCTCGACGGGGGCGGGGGTGGGCTCTGCAGCTGGCGGCGCTGCATTTTTCACAGGGGACGGCGTCTTGGCCTTCGTCTTCTTAGGCGTTTCAGCCTCCACGGCAGGTGCCTCTTTCTTCTTGGGTTCGGCCTTCTTGGTCTTCTTGGGACTCGGCACCTTGAGCTCCTCCATCTCCTGCGCCTCGCTGCCGAACTCCTCCTCGTCTAGCGCCAGCTCCAGGCGCTGGATCAGCTCCGTCTTGAGGCCGTTGGAGCTCAGTCCGCGCGACTCCAGCGCCGCGCGCAGCTCGCTGACCTTCATCTTCTTGGGGTTCATGGGGGCTGCTGTCATTTCGACTGAGGTTGGCGCCAAAAAAATATTTTTACGCAGATCCAGAAAACAATTTGTGCCACACACAAAATGTACACAAATTTGCAAATAGTGTGCGTACTGCAACATGTGGAGACGTTATGGATGGGAACTTACAGAGATGGCAATCAATACTAAGTATCCTAGTATCTCTTTGGGGCCGTAAAGTCCTTGGTCCACTGGGCCATGTCGATGGGGTGCGATTCCTCTGACGCGGAGCTGTCCTCCTGCCACACTTTGATGGTCTTGTCCGCTTCGCACGTGATGAACCGCCTGCGAAAAAAATACAGCAAAACAATCGTCAGTTGGAGGCCAAGTCCGCGTCATTTTACAAGCTCGCACGTACAAGCCTGTCTTGTCGAACGTCGATGCGAAGATGCCGGTCTCACTGTCCAGGGAGCCTGGCTGCGCCTTCGTCGAGTCGTTCTGGAAGCAGTAGCCTGATTGATAGTCCCAGAAGCGCATTGAACCGTTGTCTCCGCACGAGGCCATCACACCGTCCTGGTTGATTGAAATTGAGTTGATGATGGCGTTGTGCGTCGAAAAGTTGCGCAAGAATTGGCCTTCCTTCGCTTCCCATTTTTTCATGTTGTCCGCGGCGCCTGACATGAACGTGTGGTCCTATAGAAACAGCAATCGAATGTCAAGTCAATTCCTACTTCAGAAGGCGCAGTAGGTCATTATCCCTGAAGCTTACCGTTGGGGATTTTGTGACGGCGCGGACGGCCTTCTTGTGGTTAGTTAGCGTTGTCATCACCTTGCCGGCGGCAAGGTCCCATAGCTACAGTGGGCAAAGCCGATTAGAAAGCGCTTGCGAGTGATGATTTACCCGTCAAGGCGGTGGAAAATACCAACTTACTTTAACCGTGCTGTCGCTGGAGCCAGTGATAATCTGCGGGTCCGTCGTTTGCGTCTCCATGGCCCACACTGTGCCCTGGTGACCAGATAGCACATGGATCTGGTTCTTCGTTCGCATATCCCATACCTAGATACACAAACAGCGTCGTTACTACTCAGTATTCAATACCTTTCGGATGAAAATACAACTGAGACTTACTCGAGCGACGGCATCGCGCCCGCCAGAGACGAGGATATCCAGCGTAGGGTGCACCTTCAGCGAGAAGACGCCAGAGAGGTGGCCGTGGTAGCTGCGAATGACCTTGTTGTACTCGAGATCCCAGCAGAGCACCTTCTTGTCCTCACCTGCCGAGAAGAGGTACGGGTGACGAGGACTCACCTCCAAGCCACGGATAGCATTGATGTGGCCGGTGAGGGTAAGTTTCAGCTGTCCAGAGGCCAGGTCCCAGACCTTAATGGTGCGATCCGCCGAGCCCGTAACAAACCAGTCGTTGGTAGGATCCACCGAGATAGAGCGCACCCAGCCTAGGTGCCCAGCAATCACGCGCTTGAGCTTCCACGGCGCGTGCCATTTGGGCTTGGGCACCTGCGTTGCACGACGGCGCACGATTGCGCTCGAGCCGAACTGGGCCGCCGTTTCTCCCTGCTTCTTGTACTCTACAACTGCCGATGAGGCTTCTCCATTGACATTGGCTGCCGCACTGTCGTCAATCAAAAACAAGAAATTAGTTAAGAAATACGTCCAGCATGTTATGACAGAGCTCAAGGTTAGTGAAGTGGCCGCACATCTTCCGCTTCTTGAGAGCCAACTCCTCCTCGGCTTCTTTCGCCACCTCGTCCACGAGCGAAGGCTTCTCTGTCACTATATTTCCATCCGCAATAGACACACCCGGTGCTGATGGCACTGGGTGGCCCCCTGTGACCACTGCTGGAGCTGCAGCTGGAGCCGGACCGGGGCCCGCAAGTGTGGCAACTTCTGTCGGCGTGGGGTTTGTGTCAACAGCCTCAGTCGTCACCTTGGGTTCTAGCAGTGCGTCGGGGATGTCCAGCAAGTAGGTGTCGTTAAGCTTAGTACGCACGCGCACCTTTTTGCTGGTAGGGAAAATGAAAGAGTACGGTTAGATAGACATCAGTCCCACCTTTGTTTCGCCATCAGAGCAGTACCTAGGAGCGTAGTCGTAGGCCGATGAGGCGCTGCGCTTGCTTAACGCGAACATCTCCGCAGTGCGGAGCACCGACGCTTCGATCTGCTGCTCCACAGCCGCCACAGCGACATCTTCGGCGAGCTCCACCTTCGCCATCAGCTCCACCGTAAAAGGGTTGTGTGGAGGAAGCTGGTCTGACACAAATTGTACACATGTTTCCAACGATTTTACCGTCATTCTGGATTTTGCGTTGTGGGTTGACAGCGCAGTCGCCAACCTGCGCACAAGAGAACAAGTCGAGCCTTAACGACCTGCTCGCCATGACGTCCGTGATCTTCTCCGCGCCCGTGGCGCCAGTCGAAGCCGCGCAGTACACACAACAGCAACAGCAGCAAGTCGCCGCCCCCGCGTCGCAGCAGCCGCGCATGCTGCAGCAGTATCAGGTGCTGCAGACGCTCGGCTCGGGTCTTCAAGGCAAGGTGAAGCTTGGCGTGGACACTGTGACGCACCAGCGCGTGGCTCTCAAGGTCATTGACATGGCCAAGCTCAACCGCAAGACCATGATCAACGTCTACCGCGAGGTGGAGGCCATGTCGCGCGTCTCACACACCAACGTGCTGCGGCTCCTGTCGGTGCACGACGACGTGTCGTACCCGAAGAAAGATGGCAGCAACAAGCAAGTGATCGTCATCGTGCTGGAGCTGGCTACAGGCGGAGAACTCTTCGATTTCATGATGTACACGGGCTGCTTCTCGGAGAACATCGCACGCGCTTACTTCCAGCAGCTCGTGGCCGGCCTGGAGGCGTGCCACACCCAGGGCGTGTACCACCGCGACATTAAGCCGGAGAACCTGTTGCTGGACGAGAACTTCGCGCTAAAAATTGCCGATTTCGGGCTCTCTGGACTGAGGGAAGGAGCTGACGGAGCTGTGGCTGAGCTCTACACGCAGTGCGGCACTAGAGGATACATGAGCCCGGAAGTGCTGTCGTGTCTGCCGTATGAAGGAGAGCCTGCCGACGTGTGGTCGGCTGGAGTCGTGCTATTTATCATGCTGGCAGGCTTCCCGCCCTTCCAGATCGCCACCAACCAGGACTGGTGGTTCCGAGCTTGTGCTGCCAAACAGCACGAAGCCTTTTGGGCGGCACATGCCCGATCGGCCACGTTCTCGCCTGGCGCCATGTCTCTCATGACACGCATCTTTAACGTGAAGCCTCAGGAACGCATCACTCTCGAGGAGATCAAGACACACTCATGGTTTAAAGAAAGCGCAGTTGAAGCTGATGATCTGCGTGCGGAGCTGCTAAACCGCAAGATGCAGGTGGAGGAGGAGAAGCGCAAGGAGCGCGAGGAGAAGATGCGTGCGGCCGCTAAGCGACGGCTGCAGCAACAGGATGAAGAATTCGATCCGTTTAACATGGACGTTGAGCGATCGATGGCGGTGCCAACGGCCGCAGGTCATGCAACTGCAGAGGTAAGTTCGAAGAAGGCGCCGTCGTATCCGCCCGCCAGTGTGGCGCTCTACACAAGTTTCCAGGCAAGTCGGACGGCTTCGGAGCTGCAGACGAGGGTGGAGAAGGCGCTGACAGAGCACTCGGCGCGCTTCGTGGCGCACAAGGACCGCTTCAAAACCAAGGCCGCGATGAGTGTAGATGCGGACGAAGTGGGCTTCGCTGTGCGCATCTACTCACTAGACAATGTAAGGAGCCCCTGTGAGGACGACCGGCGGCAGCCTGAACACGCCGTTGTTGCGAGCGAGCGGAGGAGGGCTCACGATCGCAATTAGCAGCACCAAGCTGCTGTTGCCGCTTTACCTCTGGTGCTTGCTTGCTGCGTGTCTTGTGTGTTTTGGTTGCCGACTATTTTATGAGTGCTGGAATGATCGCCTTGGACATGTGCTGACGTGACGTTATTGTATCACAACTAGGCTCCTGGTCGCTGCGTGGTGGAGTTCCGGCGTACAAGCGGCGCGTGCCTCAAGTTCCAAGAAGCGTACAAAAAGCTGAGCAGCTCGCTGTCCGACCTCGCCTGGGACAACAACGAGGAATCTGAGACGGCTGACGACTCGCCAACCGAAGAGCTGATCTCCGACGAGGCCATGATGATTTAGGCAAGAGCGAGCCAAGTCGTGTAGAAGCACTGGAAAAAAATCTGAACCAAAGTGCACGACGCCGCAGAATCGCGCACGTAAATGGGGGACAACTGAGTCTACATCGTCAGTACATATAAGCTAGTATATCCTTGAAGTATTCATCAAAAGGTCCTTGTGTAAGGAATACATGTATCGTACATGTAAAATTCAGATACATTGAAAAATAGAGTTGCAGCAAGAGGTTGCAGGGACAGTTTGCTCGCAGAACCAAACAACTCCTTCATACTACTAGACTATGGTAGTAGTCTGTAACTACTGCAAGGCAGCTACTAAGCTTCGTCATATCTGTGGCTGCGAGTTATTCCTAATGAAAGGGACTTCCTCATCATGGCTCGTCCCAGACAGGCCTCGAAGACTTCGACGAAGTCCAGTATCGAATTCTCTTCGCAGCCAACATCTACGATGAAGAACCGATCAGATGAAGCTAGCAATGGGCATCACGTCACTGGCCCAACACCAACTCCACTCCAGCTTGCTCTTTGGGTCAGTCGCTTATCAACACCACTGCAATGCTCTTGTTAGAGCGAATATTGATAACTATTCACTTGGACAGAATGGCAACTTGCAGCAGATTCAAGAGTGTCTGCAGACTGGTGGTCAGGAAGCGCTGGAGGCACGAGACGCCCGTGGCAACCGCGCGCTGCATCTGGCGCTAAAATTCGCTCATCGAAATGCCACCGCAATCGTCAAGGCTTTACTGGTGCGGCTGTCTACCTCTGTTTTGATACTTCTTTGTTGTCCTAACCTTTTGATGTACAGGACGCTGGAGCTCGAGTTCGATCCCGAGACACGGAGGGGTGGAAGGCTATCCACCACGCTGTGGTGTCGGAAAACGAAGATGTTTTGAGACTTCTCATCCGCCGAGGTAAATAAGCTCAGTAGCTTCTCATTAAGAAATATCTACCGACTTACCATGCTGCTTTTGTCAAATTTGAAGAGAAAGAACAGGCCCCAGCGCTGCTTCAGAAGAAGATCAATGACATTTGCCCTCGACTGGCCGAAGTCCCCAACTTTTACTGCGAAATGCTCGTGGATGTTTCCACTTGGATTCCGGGCGTTTCTCGTTGGCTTCCATCAGACACGGTGAAGATCTGGAAAGCTGGTCAGGACATTCGCTTCGACGTTTCCTTGGTGGGTTTTGAGAATGGCAAGTGGGATCGAGGAGATCTCTCGTTTCTGCTCCTGGGCTCGGAAAAAAAGTTTCTTTGTCTTGACAACGAAGCCAAGACCTGCACCGACCTGCTCAAGCTTGACAGCGAACTGACGGAGACGGATCTAGACCAGATGGTGCACTTCCTGATGACCACGTCGATCGTCACCACTGCCTTTGATGCCTCTAACGTTACCTTCGAGAAGAAGTGCGCGTGGTTCTCCTCAACTCCGATAGTGCAAGATATTGGGCGTTGGAAGAACACTCGCGTCGTTGACATGGCCGGTGTTGAGGCTTCTCTTCGCTACCGTCAGCCCCACAACCCAAAGCACCCGCCACCTAAATCGGCAGACGATCAGGTACGAATACTTCGTACGTGCTTAAATGGTACTGCTACTTAGCTGACAGTCTTGACTGTTGTATGTGTCTGCAGTGTATCGTGTGCGATGCTGTGTCCTTGCTGACTGAAGCAACTGCAGTTGCAGATCGCTATGATGAGGTGGTGGTCGAACCCAAGTCGAAACATGTCGTGTCAGTGGAACTGGTGAAGGACGAAGAGTTGACGTGGAAATTCTCAACTGAGAAGCGCGACATTAACTTTGGCGTTCGCTTTCTCCAAGAGAACGATGGCGAGGAATGGAACGATGTTGTTCCTATGCAACGCACTCAGGCCCATTTGCAGGAGCAGATGGGCTCCTTCAAGGCGACTAACTCGGGTACACTTGTTTTCACGTGGGATAACTCCTTCTCCGTCATCCGGTACGCTTTGCGACGCAGAATAACGCGCTGGGCTGGAGTGCTAACGTTTGACTCTCGATTCAGCTCGAAAATGCTACGGTTTGCAATTTGTCCTGTAGAAGAGAAGAACCGAAACACTACTGGAAGCGAGGAGTGG
Source organism: Phytophthora multivora (assembly GCA_001314345.1). Classification (NCBI taxonomy): domain Eukaryota; phylum Oomycota; class Peronosporomycetes; order Peronosporales; family Peronosporaceae; genus Phytophthora; species Phytophthora multivora. Next base: position 27,457 of record LGSM01000359.1, read on the forward strand.
AGCGCGCAGACGAAACTTGTTAAAGAGGAGGAGATGACGTTCGAAGACTGGTTTGGAGTGCCAATTGAGAGCTTGCCCGCGCCATTACGTGATATGCGACCTCGTCGCTGCATTATGGTGCAAACGCAGCCTTCGTGCCGCAAAATTACAAAGTCATTCCCAGCTACAGCCTACATGAGCGACCAGTTCCCTCTTAGCGTAAGTTTACTTGTCAGTAAGCGCCTGCTTTTGTAGAGACACTATGTTGACAATGGAGTCTGAATGCTGCAGGTGTCCGAGTTCCTCCCCGTGATCGAGGTGCTATCGAAAACTACCAGTGCATTCGAGACTGTACAGGATTTCTTTTCGGCGGTACGGAGCTGGAAACTTACAATCTGGATGGTGCTTGTATGCTGACACAAACTGTTTTTGCTACTGATTTCTTAAAGGCCCTTACTGACGGATTTCCGGTGCAGTTTTGCTTCCCCTTAGTGCCTTCGGTCTCGGCGACCTTCCGTTTTGACCGCATGGAGCTGCAAACACCAGCCCCCCACAAGTTTACAGTTCCCAGCACCTACACCATGCATGCCGCAGATATGCTTTCGCCGCGCAAACACCAAGCCATGCTGCAGCGCGTGACAGCTACCTAAACCGCCTTTTGCAGTTAAGTTGTGTCTGCAGTTGCACAATACCTCGCACCAGAATATCATTCCTTTCCAACACATTTTCATCACCAACTTTGAAGGACCATCACTTTTCAAGTTGAAGTTGATGAGTGACTGTCATTCGAACCGAAAAACGGGTATCCTCAATGCTGTGGAGCAACCAAACAGTTAGAAAGTATGGCTGTGTATGTACAACAGTCGTCTGCTATTTTCTAGCTACCCTCTTGTTATTGATCCCGCCATTCACACGACATTTTACAGCCAACGCCACTTTGGCCTCGTAGGGACTCGCTTGGTAAGCCAAGTCGGACGCGGAGCGCTCCAGGCTGTGCGATAGTTGAGCATTACGCTGGCGCGTAAGGGACTGTCGGCCCTTGCGCATAACGTGGATGACATCTTCAACAGCTGATGTCCCCAGCTCTGGGTCGTTCCGCCGTGCCTGCTCTAGCGACGAGCGACAGCTCATAGTCGGCAAGGGTGCGGATGGCCCCAGCCTCCGTATGACTTGTTTTTCTTCATCTTTTCGCCGCCGAATAAGTATCTGAAGCTTTTGTTGGCTCAATCGTAGAAGCAACCCGGGGTCTCGCGTGCGGATATCGCTCTGAAGCTGAAACATTTCATCCAGTGCGATCGTCAGACTCAAATAAGTGAGGGGCACACTACAATCGTACCTCCTCTAGGTCGAAAAATCCTTGCTGAGCGAAGGAATCTTCAACACCAGGATATACCGCTGTAAGGAGATTAAAAGTTAACGATGCAACCGGTAGGGTGAGTCAAAGCTGCACATACTCAGTTGGAGAAGCTGCTGGAACTCTCTTGTTGCACGGTTCTCAGTATCCAGAATCTCTTCGGATATACCAACCAAGCGCTGAAGCTCATTGTGAAATTGCTCAAGATCACGTATGGAGGGGCTTCCATTGGTGGTTTCCGCTAGTGCTGCCGTCCCCAGGAACTCTGCTTGGTACACCCTGTTGGATGCAGTACTGGTGACGTGGTCATAAAATGCCCTGATAGAGTGTGGCAACTGTCCCGACGATAGTTCCTGCACTCAAGCGATTGTTAGTACCCCCCTCGACACACGATACATGTACATGTACTTCATACCTCTAAAAGTGAGCTGGATGTTTGGATGACGCGCTTGATTCTTTCGACGAGCGAGTCGCTTCCCACGATAAGCAACGATTCTTTCACGCGAGTTTCGTTTGGCGTGTATTGCATCGACTCGTCGAATCCAAGAAAGCGCTACCGTACCAATTAATAGTGCTGGTTAGAAAATCTAAGCTGAAGACGGCTGCGTTGATACGATGGGGCCTACCTGGATCGATGCATGCCAGCGGCAAAGATTGGAATTGTTTTTGAGGCCTTGGAACTCGTGGTGGGTAAGGCAAGAGCGCCATCTGCACGACGATCCGAGTGTTTCGAGTACCGAGTGTGTGTTGGGGCTTTCGCGTTGCTCATGCCCTAATTTTTCAACCTGAGTAGATGAAGCTGTATACTGTAGTAGAGCGAAACTTAGCTTTGAAATGCAGCTTGTTCGCCAGGCACTTACTTACCTCAACAAAAACAACATCTCCGCCTTTGAAACTCTCGAAATCCTCTGGAGGATCTTGTCCTCCTGCCTCTTTGTTCAGTTTCCACAGTCCTCGAGGATTCTTGATGACGCAGAAGCGAGAACCAACCTGCTGGTTGCACCTCGTTTGTCGGCAAGGTAGTAACGTGTTCAGTGCATCCGAATATGCCAGGCTTGTCAGCCACTGCTTGGACTGTACACTTGAGCCCATATCTCGTCTTCCTCGAGCGACATATACCAACAGGAGCTCGTGGATTGCTTCATCAGTCAATGCGTGCATGAAAACTTTGCAACGAGGCTTGAAATCTCGCTGCTCTCTAAAACCGGCGACAACAGGAACATAAAGAGTGGAAATGCATCCTTCGCCAAACAATGCACTTGGATACCTGCTTGAAAAATATCCCGCAACAGATAAACCGGTGAGCGAAGGGTGACGGAGATCATACAACGACTTACGTTCTTACAGTTTTCTCAGGATGTCGGCATCTTTTCCCTGCATTAGTGGAAGAAAGCGCTTGGAGTGATAACGCGTCTGTATCAGTTGGAGCACTGACGCACGAGCAAATACACCAGGTTCTTGCGACTGTTTGGACGAGTCAAAATGTTTCGATCGGCTTGTACTACGAGAGGCGAAAATCGTATCAGCTGAATGGTCCTCCTTTTGTTCGCATGTACGTTCCAAGATCGCACTTATCCCTCGAAGCGAACGCCTAGCTGAGGCCAGCGCTGCCTGGTCTATTGGAATCGTTGTCGACGCCTCATCCAAAGCAGCGCTCGTAGCGTAATTTTGCATAATGGCTGTGAAGTTGTGCTCGTATTCAGCAACGTCAAAATAAATATTGTAGTCTGCTACCCTGGCGTGTTGCTGCTCATCGTTAAGAGCTCGATCCAAAACCTCGGCTGGTATCATCCATTGAATGTGTACAGAGCTCAATGGAACATCACAAGCTGTACCAGGAAACTGCGCCGTGGTTTCGGTAGCTAGCTGTCGAAAGCTTGAACAAACTCCGCCACTAGTACGATAGATTGACTCCCCATTGGGCGCCGTGATGGCACCTTTAGACAGTGGAAGTCGCCGTATTCGGCGTGCAGATGACGACGACGAAGATGGGGCCCGTCTAGACTTTGTGGGGCTTTCCTGGTCCATTATGTTCTCGAGTAGTTCTGACCACACTTCACCTGCAGAAGCCTTAAAATGTAGGGAAGGTGCTATGCAGTTGGATTTTTCGGGCACGTGACGAGCTCGGCGCAGTGATGTGACGGATCGGACAATCAACGTATCTTGGGTATCCATCGTAGGACCATGCTTTCGAAGAATTCTTTGAAAACCAGCTTTCACCGAAATCTTGCTGGTGGTTGGCGGCATTGACGAGTAAAAGAGATTGTTGTCGATACTACTTCTTTCGCGAGAGAATCTCGGGTAGAGTAGTGAAGCATCGATGTCTCCACCGCAATCTTGCTGTAACCGAGCTAGAAACAACTGCCACTCGTAGCGAAGTCGTAAGTCGTCGATCTACAGAAGCAAAAAAATACACAACAAGCAGGTCAGAGATCCACTGTGTCGCAGCAACCAGAAGCACTCGAGGACCGACGCTTTACCATACTTTCAGACTCCTCTGTGGTGCTTGCAGCCGCGTCCTGCATTCGAACGAGCGCCTTCTTAATCTCTGCAATGCACTCAAAGAACAACGTCTATCCACAGAGCTTCGGTTAGATGCCAAGGCTAACACCCAACAACTCTCGAGATGTATTCTAACCTGCAGTCTGACCGCTGCCTTGTGGTGGGTCTCCGTCATGAAGAACTGGAACTTACGGTCGTGCATCAAGGCGTCCAGCAACGCCGTGTCAGATTCTGCCGCCGCGACCGCCTCCAGTCGCTGCTTCTGTTTCCTATTGACCCCTCGCGCCCTTCTCACCCTCTTGTGCGCCTTCCTCAGCAGCTGCAGTCTATTGGCGCTTGCATCGTGCCGAATGTCCTGCAATAGGCAGCGCTGGGTATTTGGGTCGGATGCCGAAAGCGACGCCAGCAGCGTATCGGACGCGGTTCGGGCTGAACCGGCGAATGGCGTCGAGCGGTCTGGCTGGCTATCGCTGGGCGCAGTCGCACGAGTGGTAAGACGATCGCGCAGGGCGCTAAAGAGCGCCGGGAAGGCATCGCTGGGCGGTGGCATGCAGGCGAATCTTGAGCAGTCGCGCACAAGCAACTTACAATGTAGGTGTCGTCCTATTCATTTTTTTTTTAAATGCAGCCAGAATGTAGTTCGAAAGGCAGGTTTAGCTGATTTTTTTTTTCAGTGATAGTTGAGCTTTTAGCAACAGCAGAGAAGTCGTAATTGAGTAGCGAACTCATAAAAAGCGAACGCCTAATTATCAACGTGTAGATTAAATCAGCAGCGCAATACGCAGGAGCCATCGATCCAGAGCTCTTTGGTTTGTCGCTGGCCGCAGAGCTCGGAGGGATTCCCCAGCACTCGATCGTAACTGCGGCGACTACGCAGCGGTGGTGGGTCTACTGGGGTTCGTCAACGCTGTTTGAGTCAACGGCGATGTCCAGGTCGCTGCCGTAGATCGTGAAGCCATCAGTGGAACAAATCACGAATGTAGTGCCGCCCGGCACCTTGCTGAGGGTAGTTTGAAACAGGTCTCCGCTCAAACACGTCACTGCCCGCGGCTGCACTATAAATGACTGTGGCGCCGTTGAGTGCCGAGATGATGTCGTGGAGAAGCGGCAAGAGACTTAAAGACAGGCACTGGGCAGTGCTCAGTGAGCCGATTGTGTCACTAAGGCTCACACGTGGGACCAGAAGAATGCAACGGACCAGAACATGGCTGCACGGGTAAAGTATCGCCTGAAGCACGCGAGCGCTACAATAAGACGCGCAAGGTGCACGAGCAGATTCAGGATACAAGACATCAATTGCTGGCCCGTGGGCGGAATGCAACATCAGCAGCAGAGGAAGGAGAATACCGGTAAGGACACCACGAAGGGCAGTGCCGAAAACAAGTTCGCAACGTAAAAGCAAATACCGTGTCTGACTCAGAGGAGGCAGATCTGCAGTTACCGGTAGATGCAGCGACGACGTTAACAATTATTGCAATATACACCAACACATTGTTTCAATAATTAATTCCATCACCGGTCCCCAGGATAATCTTATCCTGTCAGTTATGGTGCACTTCAGTTACAGGATAAGTTACGCGAAGCTTATCCAGTAGCTGTGTTGGGTGGTGTCGACACTACAGGTACAGGGTAAGTACGGTTTCAGATACATGTTCCGACACTTCGGTTACGGGATAAGCACGGTTTCAGATATGTATCCTGCCTATTGGTAACCCCCTGATAATCAGGCTGATTATTACCTTTTGAGCTGTTTCCTTGTGCTTATATCCCGATCGTGCGGTCTCTAAATACGCGTCTCCGCCTCAAAGTCAAAGCTAGTACGTTTGTGAACATGTATCTCACCTTCGTGCCGAGTTTCGCCACCAAATTCGCGTTGGTTGGTGCTCTGAATGTCAATGTTAGAGTAACGTAAAGCCCTCGACCGGTCAAATCTTATATATTCTATGAAGTGATATATTAACTTAAATAGCAGGTGGCAGAAAACTGAATGTATTATACATGTAGCTACAAATTGCCGAATGATACATGTATTATCATTGCGCGAAAGCAAACTGGGCGAGAGCGAACCCGCCTTCGTGCGCATTATCGCGTGTGTGTGGGTTACCCGGGTTAACCTCAGAAGGTGAAGGAGCAGGAGGAGAGCAAGTTGGTGTATTGCGGCTTCGCAAGCCGCTGTGTTTCTGCTACTTTCGCGAGTAGCTATTAGAGCTGTTTCGTGCATAGCATAAATGTACACAAAAATTGGGTTGGCATATTTTTTTTTTCAATTTTTGAAAAAATAGTTATCGTACTTAGCAAGCAGTTTAACTTCAACCGCGCGCTCGGTGGACGCGCGCCACGCCGGATTCGTGACAGGACGAGACAATTCGGACTACGGCGTTATGGATGATTCTGACGCAAGTTCAGCCTCCGACTTGTTTGGAGTCATCGCAGATGGCGATCTCGATCAGAACAGT
>KQ473321.1:0-34867 GCA_001314345.1 Phytophthora multivora
CCCCCCCCCCCCCTCTCGTTGCTAAATGAGTGGGGGAGGGGCGGTATACTCGTTATACAGCGTATACCCACCGGACGGATATGGAAATGGGATGGTTTAAATTCTGGTCTCAACCCGACAACGCTCAGTTGGGCACAGCACTCACTCTCATATCCCAAAGACGCTTGTTCACGCGGAGGAACAAAATCTTCTCGAGAGTGTACGGGGTGATTCGATGGTGTTCGTGATCAAACGTAATCCTGGCGAGGCCAAAAAAGCGCTCCACGATGTTGGAAGTCGGCGGAATCGACTCAAGTAACGTGTATGTCTGCGTCTTCTCAGCTCGCTTCCGTTTGCGTTGCAGTTAGGCAACAAAAGAGACCTCGTCGTTTTCCTTTCCCTCAGTCTCGAACGGTTGCAGCGCAGCACTCTGATCTCGAGTCAACTTGGCCGTGTTCCCTTCAAGCACCTTAGAACACGCAATTTTAAAGTCGGAGGAGTGCACTATTATTGGCTCGTGGCGTTGCATTAAAATCTAAATCGTAAATAATTAGCAAAAGAGTCAGCAATAAGTAAAACTTACCCAAATAAGTGATGAAAGACGGTTGCACCTCCATGAGTCCGTCAAGCCACGCGTGCATCCAGCATGGTGGTGTCCGGCGACTATAGAGCCTTGCTCACGTTTTCTACACGACCGAGCTCTGCGAGTAGGCCACGGAGGCGCTTCACCATCCGTGCACTTGGGAGGTTCTCAGAGATCTCGTCGTCATCGACTGGGAGGAACTCGGCTATTCGAAAATAGCGCTCGACCATTGCATAGGCCGAGCCCTAGCGAGTGTCTTGTCGCAGAAACGGCCGAAAAGGTGTTTTCATACATAAAATAGCATGTTAGCAAATTTACAAAAATGACCGGGCATAAAACAAACACTTACCGAAGGGCAGTTGCATAGTTCAGTGTCTTCATGTAACGGGGTTACACGATGGTGTGTGACACACATGAATAGAAAGGATGTTTGATACATAAAGGGGTGTGGCGCACACTAAGTAGATACGTAGATGGCCTCAGAGTCACACGTTGCATTTAGACTAAGATTTAGTATGTTAGATATTAAATCTGCTACATTTTAGGTTTAGGATAAATAAGAAANCTCGTACTTGTTCTTTGTATGAGAACGGCAGTTATTGATACTAACTGATACTCTTTTAGTAATCGCCTTCCTCTGACGATAGAAGCTACGGCAGCCCTGCTGCACTTCATCTTTCGCATTAGCGTATGGATAACGACCAATCCATCTTCATAGTCGCGTAGATATGCCTGCACAGCCAAATTAAGGCGATGAGCCGCGCATCCAACTAGGGGAATGCCCAGGCGAGCTGCCAACAATCGGTTTACCGAGCAGTTGTCTGCGACAATAAACATACAATTCCAAGGTTCTTACCGTAATCTCTCTCGAGCATGTTAGCCAAGAAAGCGTCGTGGGTACGTGCACGATGATCACCATCCGCCTCGTTTGTGAGAGGTGCCATAGCCAGGAGTGGGAAATAGGTCGTACCGTCTACCTCGTAGCAGGCAAAGACCGCTAGGAAATGCTCAGAGGGGTGCGACCAGCCGTCGATGATGACGCCAAACTGGGTAGGCATCTCGTCCTTTATCTTGCCCTCCACGGCCATCGTCGTGTTCTCCATAGCTGCATGCACAGTCTCTACGGAATAGCGACAGCATTGTGTAGCTTTAACGAAGAGTTAGAAAAGCATTTTACCAATGAAAAATTAAATAAAACCCTCACCGTCGAGCCGTGGCGTTTTTCACAGAAACTAAGAGGAAGGTTACTAGTTAGAATCCAGTCCATCCAGCCGTACACATCCCCTGCCCGCTGACGAACCCACGCATTGGGGGCCCCAAATTGGGGACCCCAATTTGGGGCCCCCCTCCCCCTTCCGTTGTCTGCCTCATGCATGACGGTAGCGTAATCAGGGTGTTGCGCACATGCCAGATTGCTGTAGCCCGTGCGTGGTGCTTGGCGTCGAACAGTACAGACACGGACAGAATGCAACAGCCACCTTTCTAGGATTGTGAGGGATAATTTATAACGATGAGAAACCACGCGGTATTTTTCCACGAACATTACTGGTGATAATGATTTTTAACAGATTTGTCCTAAGCTTAACTTCAGTATTGATTTATAATTTCCAAACAAATACTCAATTACTATTTGCTAAAAATGAGTTCTGTAAAACATATGAATGATTTGATGGATGTTTTATGACTTTTGTGACTCCGTTGTTGCAGTTCCAGGATTGGTTGTTGCATTCTGTCCGTGTCTGTACCGCAGCGACACCGAAAAAGCCCTTCGATACCTTTGTCGAAAGCGTCCGCGACGCAATTGAAGTAGAAGCCTGCGACTCTGGCGTTCGTGTATTGCCGTGCAGCCATTGCAGAAGATTGGAACTAGGGCTAGACAAACAAATATTGGAAGAGAAGCTCTGACAACCAACCAAAAATTGGTAGGTTGACCGCTGCCTAAAAATTAGTAACTAGTGTAATCTGTCTAAATTCTTAAATAATTTACGGAAGTAGGTCAGCCAGCTCCTCGTTGTCCGCGTCAAGAACCGGGAGCAGCTCAAAATACCGACTTACCATTGCGAATGTCGACCCCCACCGAGTTTGCTGGCGGATGATTGGACGCAATTTAGTCTTTAATCTGTAGACATGCAAAACAGCATAATTTACAATAAGATAATAAATACTTACAAAAAAATGGACATAATACTAACCTGAGCTTCGCTGACTGCCGCAGCGTCCTCAAGTTGACCATCAGCGCGTGTACAAGGTCAAGATCTTCCGAATGTTCCGCCAACCTAGCTGCCACAGCACGGGCAAGTCTGTGGCTCGCACAACCGACTAGTGGCACCCTCATTAATGTCGCCAAACGGCGGTTGACGCTGCCGTTGTCTCCAACCAGATAGAGTCACTGGTCCAGGCTTTTACCATAGCCGCGCGCCAACATTGTTTCAAGGAAGGTGAGGTGGATGGCCGTTGAGTGGTCATCGCCCTTTTCACTGACGAGTGGAACCATGCCCAAGAGCGGGCAGCGCACCGCTCCGTCAGCCTCGTAGCGCGCGAACACTGCTACGAAGTGTTCGGATGCATGGTTCCACCTGTCAAAGATAAGACCGAATCGGTCCGGAATTTCGTCGGCGATCGAACGCTCGATCGCGCTGTCACGAGGAAACGTGAAATCTGTCTGTTCTAATCTGAAAAACACACCAACCGACCAGCACAAAACGGTTAAAACCGTGGCTCAATGGCGCCCTTTCTACGAGGTGACCGAAGCCAGCGCCAGCCCCTAGCCCGGTGAAAGACATGATTTATAGGTATCCCGAAGGTGAGACGAATGTAGATACAGTTGGAGCATGTCAAGGTTCTCATATACGCCTTGGACCAGGACTTGATCATCGAGCGCTGTCCAAGCGCCCAGCACCAGCACAAGCTCCATGGCGCCCATTCCGCGGTCGCAGATGCGTCCAGAGACCCTGTATCCTGGTGATACGATAGCGTATTACTGCCTGGCTTTTGTATGCTCGGACCCAAGGGGGTACCGAGAGGCCGTTGTGCTGAAGATCGACACGGCGGAGGATGAGGACCACCCGCTCACGCTGGACACCTCCGAGGTCGTCCTCAAGATGATGAAGGTGAAGAGGATCAAGGACCGGTCCGGCAGAGTGCTGGAGGAGGGGGAGGCCATCTGGAGGAGCTTGCGCTCGCTCACGCTCGTCGATGGCAGCTTTGATGCTCCCACGCGCCCCGGCGCCTTCAATACTGCGATCAGAGGCGCTATCCACCAAGCATTTGAGGATGTCCGTCGTTCTTTCGGTGCTGCACGCGCGGAAACTCGTCGTCGGTTGGGTGTCAGCGTCTCAAGAGGGGATGGAGAATCGGATGGACGGGAAATGTCTCTAGATGGGTCCAACGCAGCCGATGATTCGTTCGCAGCGGCTCCAAGCATTGCATTACCTTCACCTGCTTGCGTCCTACCTTCTCCGTGCGAGGATTTGAGCCAAACGGAATCTGAAGTTTAGGGCGCTGAGGAAATCCTGGAAGATCGTGGTGGCGACCATGCTGACGGGTCCAGCGCCTCCAGGAAACCATTGGCGGGGGCTGCGGATGCAGCAGCAGCAGCTACAGACGCGCTAGACACTGCGTGTGAGGGTTCGATTCTTTGCGCACCCGCGGACGAGCCAGCAGTCGAAATTGTGGAAGAAGATGATCCTGGGCATGGCGAAGGGTCCAGCACTTCCGCCAGAGCGGTGACGCCTCCCCGGGATGAACAACCACTTGAGCTCGGCTACGAGGAAGACGATTCAAGCGAGGAAAAAGCTCCAGCTGCTTCAAGGGGCGAGCCGTTGAGGTCCAAGCCGCCGAGCGACATGGAGCTCATTACAGCAGTGGAGTATTTGAAGACCATCCCCACAAGACTGCAGCGCAACAAGATTCGCCACCAAGCTAAGAAGCGCGCCGCAGCCTGGCACGTCCCAAGATCCAGAAAGCGCATCAACCAGAAGAAGTGTGCAGTCACGCGCAGCGGGAACTCCATCTATCACGCGAAGACCGTGCAAACTCAGACCACGAAGGCCGTGCTCCAGCTCCCTGGCGTCTTGGACCGGCTAAAGGCTCTTCACATCCGCTGGCCCGAGTACAGGGAGCCCGGCACCGAGGGTTCGTTTGTTTACGTGAAGTGGAGTGGCCAACCAACATGCGCTACATCACCGAATGTATTGTGCCTGCGGATATCAGCTTCCCAGACATTGGTGACGGCGACCCTTGCCGCTGTGTGGGAGATTGCTTCCGCGACTCGTGCAGCAATGCCACGCTGGCTATTTACTGCACGCCTGACTGCTGTGGACTGCGGGGTGTTTGCAGCAACGCGCCCCGCACGCGCGCAGAGCTGAAGCTCTACGACACGTGCAGGGTTGGACTAGGTGTATACACAACCACGTTCCTAGAGGTGGGTGACGTGGTGGGTGAGTACGCGGGGTTGCTGTGTGACTACGACGCTGTCATCGAGGGCCAGCCTGTGCTGGCTGTCAAGCAAAACAGCGGCTATACCATGCTGTTGAACGCCAAGTCTACCGCAGGAAAGTACGTCTACGTTGAAGCGCTGCGCTGTGGGTCCGTGACCAGGTTCATTAGCCACTCGTGCAAGCCGAACGTCGCGTTCGTGGAAATGCAGAACCGCACGTCCGTGAAAGTCCTGGCAGTAATGACGGAGTCGGTGGGGCTGGCACGCAGCTAACTGTCAACTACGGAAACGAACTGTGGTTTAAGTGCTCGTGTGATAATTGCTGGGAGGATTCTGAATCGATCGACGAGTAGATTCTGGTACGTTTGGGCGTCTAGCATCTAGAAAATAACTCAGTGAATGGAACAGGAGGTTTGAACATGCGTATTTACGTTACATCTTACTACTACATGCGAGGGAATTCGCACTACCGTATTTCCTCACATGTACAAGTATGTCCTCGCTTGCAGCAAGATAATCGTATAGTGCATGTCTAGACGATGGACGTTTCCACGGCGCTGGGCCATCAGTAAGTGAGCGCGGGTCCCACTGCTAACGCCCTTCCTCCCTGGGTGTCAGGACTCGGCTCAGCACGTTTCCTCTTCTTGTGAGACACTAGAATCTCACGCCCGTTGCTGTCTAGATTTTCCTGGTAGCGAATGGCGTACAGTACATGTATGCAGCATCCAAATGCGAACCAAAAGTTGCAGCCGCACCACTTGTGCTCAACATCTACCACCCAGCCGCCCCATGGCATAACTTCCACCTCCATACGCGCATAATTGACGCCCATCTGGGCAGAGACTGTGATCCCTTCTTCCGAACGCTTATTTGGAGCGACTACTATACGTTTAGCGAGGCTGGATTCCACTTGAAAGCGCCTAGCGCCCTCAACACCAACGCACTGGTCACTCCACATACCGACAAGGTTTTCCCGCTCCATTTCCAAGGCCCTACGTATGAGGGTTGCCTTCGGAACGACGTCAAACTGGAACGGGCGGCTGCTGGAAGGCTGGTCCTCGCAGCAATTCTTAAGCTCTCGTAGAAGCGCCCCCATCTTCAGTCGACGACGCAAAGTATAGTCGCGCTTAAGTATCGCGTTGAAGGTCTCCACTGGGTTGTTGGTGGAGGCGAAGCCGCAGGGCGTCGCGTAGACTTGCCACATTGAAAACCTTCCATAGAGCCACTGACTGCACATATAGCGGGAGAAGTTGTAGAGAACCGGGTGCGCCATCCACTTGCGCACGATGTTCTCCCGCATCTCGAAGAACAGATTCTGGCTTCGGGCGATATGCATATCGTACATGTCGTGTACAATTGCACTGGCGATGACCGAGGGAAGCGCCTTCATCGCCTTGTGGACGTTCATCATGACATGGAAGAAACACATGAGACTTTGGAGTTGCCCAGTACCTCCAAATACCGCTTGTAGGGCGTTGAACTGCGCCTGATCGGCGTCCCCCATCGTGTACTTGACCACCAACTCGCGGGTTGTAATCCAAAAGTACAATCGGCGAAGTGCCATCAATGCAGGCTGGATAACGTCTTGGGTCTCCTGGGAGACGATGAACAGAGCCACGAGATGGAAGCCCCTGGATGCGTCGGATACTCCGACAACGAGTACAGGATACTCGCGGTAGTTGAGTTTGTAGGTGGCATCCACATGTAGGATGAAGTGCTCGGGAGGAATCGTGAGCCTCATCATTAGAGCCTTAGTCGTCAGCCCGACTACGAAAGGCCGCTCGTCCGAGCCGTTTCCGACGACTGGCCTGTCCTGGGGATCCAAATTCCACTCAAAAGTGAACGGCTGAGCCGTCGGCTCGTTCCCAGTGTACGCCCTCGCGTGGATCCAGTCCCTAAGGTCGTCTACACGATCATTATTCACCAAGTAGGTCCTCGAGTAATGGTTTACGAAGTTCTGGACGGTGCTCAAGGTTGGCAGGGACTCTAACGCCGTATCGAACTTGCGTGCCATGGCGTGGTGAATGCGCATTGGGCGCAGGTGGTTCTCTGTCAGTTCTGGGCAAAACGTTTTCTGCGTCAAGGTCAGTTTCTTTTTCTTCGGCGACGCCACCCCGCTGGTGTGCTCGCCCAGTGTGTAGATCGACACCTCCTCGCAGCTTAGACAGCTCAGCATCTTGCCGCGCCACGGACAGGCAAGCACCTCCGCCGCCGCGCAGGACGACCAATGGCACTTAAGTAGTCGATAGCGCATCTTATGCGGATCTCCATCCAAGCACGTTGTACAGGCCATGGTATTGCTCTTGGTTATCTCGAACGAGTTCATGTTCGACAGGAGGGCATCCACATCCTCCGCAGGGATGCCGTTAGCCACCTCGTGCCAAGCAAGGTGCTTGGGCATGATCGCTCGCGTCCAGCGTCTGGGTGTGGGGGGGCCACCCGCCGATCGTCTGGCTGCCAAGAGTGACTTGTACGAGCCGAGTGTGCTGATTGGTCAATTCACAACTGACCAAACCTACCCTCGCCCTGTTTGTGTTGTGTGCAGAGATTTTATGGAGCCGACATTCGTTTTGTGTTTCCTCCATAGCGTGTGGCATTTACACACTTTTGAGGTGCTGCAACATAGTTTATGTCCCAGTCCTTGTTATTGGAGTGCGAGTCACGCGTTCTCGCTGTCACGGCCTCCATCACACGCCGTAGCGTCTCTACTGAGACAGGCTCAAGGTTCGTATACCTAATATGATATCGTAAACGTTAGTAAAAGTGCTTACAGTGAAACGATAGGAGAACGTATCGTCGTGGTAGCGGGCTCTCGCAAAATGAGAGTGGCAAGTTGCTCTTTACCACCCACTCCAGCCATCCAAACATGTTCTGGGCGGAGTGGCGGACGTAGTGGACGAGAGACCCAGTCTCGCGTGGCGTTGCTGTCAGCATCTCGTTGGCAAAAGCGGGGTGCTCACGCCTGATGTGCTGCATCAGGTTCGTGTACCCCATGCCGTTCGAACGGTTCCGGACCGCGCTGCACCGGCAACGGAAGTACTGCAGTATGACTTCATCGTACTGGTCGCGGCACGGCCGGAAGTAGAACTCAGTCACCTGTCGGTTGGTGAAGACGCTGGGGCGAGAAGCACTGGGGGCGAGCATTCTGGAGCGGGTGGCGGTCGTAGTGCAGATGTTGTGGATAATTTGAAATTGATATATGCTCGTTTGATGCAGCAGGTTGGCCTTGGCTTTCATCGTTACAATTTGAAAAATCGTTGGTCCACGACAGCCGCAATACATTATTGAAGTCGTGTTTTGAGCAATAGATAGCTGCTACCTATCGGTTAAGTGCCGCAAATAAATTACTGGTTCAAATCTATTGCAATAATTGCCACATCAATTTATTTTCGCCCCTTTGGCAGGGGCCGAAATCGGATCTGGGAAGCCTCTAACGAAGCAATCAAACTGCATTTCCCACCGGACGATGTTCCTACCACAGAATTTAGAAGGCCATTATTTGACATTTTACGGTATTTGAGAATGGATGTCATGGCCCTCAAATCTCGAAAGAAGCACAATTTCAGAGCTCGAAAACATATAACTACAGCAAAACAACACATATTCTAGCGCTTAGGACCTCATTAGAATACCCTTAATGGCAGAGACCACCCAGGGGGGGCTGAAAGCGCGAGCCAGGGGCGTGTCGAGGAGAACTCTAACGAATGTTTGGCTTGATTTTGTGAGTTTGTTTTCACCCTTTCCTAACCCCTAAACACTGTCAAAACTAAAACCGAATTTACACAAAACTTAGCTTTGTTTTCCCAAATCCACACAGAAAATTGATCCTAAATTCTGTAGCAGCGTGTTCCTTTCCTGCCTGTCATTGACAGGCTGTCAACGCCGGAGTTACAACAGTGCCTTTGCACGACTTAGTTGACAAAGTCAGTGTTTCGAGTTTTACGGTGGTAGTTTCTACAGCTTCGAGAATTCTCCAAAACTGCACTGTCCCCCCAGCACACATTACGTTCCCAAACTGTATGTCGATTGAGGGCAGAACCCTTCGCGTCGCAGCTTCCTCTATATCATACGATTTGTTCCGAAAGTTCGTTTGCAGTTCAAATTCCAACAGTATGGAGCTTCTGCCCCTGCGCTGCATCACATCCGGAGTGGGTGGATTGATGTTTGCTTGTGAGGTCCCGTGACATTACATGTACATGTATCACCGTCGTCCACTGCTGAAAGGCTCGACTCACAATCCAATCTACCAAACGGTAGCGAAGTCTTCGCGTTTTCCTCCTCGTGTCGAAGCGCTAAAATGCAGTTTCGCTACGTTCTACTGATGGCGATGGCCATCCTTGCCGCAACCACCGACGCTACGGCGGCTAACCGCGTTAAGCTGTCGAGAGTGGAGTACGTTCAGGATGATCACGAGTTTGTTCGGTCGCTGCTTGCTGACGACGACTCTACTTTAGTCAAGAATCAGGGAAGCGCACGCTTCATGGAGCACAAACTGCAGAAGGCGCTGACGAACCCCAAGAAGACCAAGAAGCTGTACGAGTTCTGGTACAAGAAGGGGTACAGCGTGAAGCAAGTCTCCAGCGATCTGGGTCAGACGGAGAACAGAGAACTGAGCTCCACTTACACGAAAGTTTCGAAGGGATATGCTGCGTTCCTTAAACAGCAGCAGTAGAAGTCTAGGACATTCGAAACGTGCACGCCATTAATCTTTTTTGTTTCTTGTTGCTTTTGTGAATTGATCGCTATCATTGAGCGGTGTACAGTACATGCACTGCAGAGGCACTTCGCGAAAATGCGTGCTGTCCACGCGGTTTCGTCGTTAATTACTTGTACACTGTAGAAGCATGCACTTACTATGCTTTTGCATTCTCTTGGTCGTTAGGTAGCTCTGAATGACTGTAATGTACCTCACTTTCAACTTAACTAAAGACTATGCATGCAGCATGCTAAACACTTGAGGCTGTTGCTCAGGGGGTTGTGCACAAGTACTCGCTGATAAGAGACTACAATAACCGAGACCGCAAAAAAAAAACTACTAATATGCCAGTCTGAAAGTCGCAAGCTTGCTAAATAATAATAAGGTTCGGAAGACAATTTTGTGCCCGAACATCATCAGGGAGGATCGCTGTGTCCTGCCCATGGAATTCTCGATGATCCCGCTATGGGGACATATTTTATTGCGACTGTAGATGTATTGATGTATGACAAACAATACATGTACATGCATTCTGCGATTGTAAAACGTTGTCGAGCTTTTCGGTGGCTCCAGTACGAATTCTTCATTAACGTGTGCTCGCTTTTTGCGTTGACATACCTAGTTTTGAAGCTGTAAGTTGTGTTTGAAGCGTAGTGAATGAGTCTGACATTTCTGTCTATGTATACGCGGGCAGGAAAAAGTTTCTAAAACCTATCTGATCAGGGATCGACTAACTCTAAATGTTAAGTTGACCTCACTCATCGCCATCACAGGCGGCACAAAATACGTCACGGGCATCAATGCGTCTGGCAGCAGATCATTCTACCGTATCGGACGTGGCAATGAGCTGGAAAATGACAGAATCTGGCACTCCTCCAAGTTTCTGGCACTCGAACGTGGGCATCTTCTTCGACAACGAGGTGGCACCCATGTCCTAATTCAGTGTCGAGAAAACGAAAGAGAATAACCGCTCAGACTGCTCCGTGTACGAAAGAACGGTTATGAAATAGCTACGAGTTGTGATTTGACTCATTTCACTTCAAATGTGCATTTTGTCTGACCCAATTTCGCTGTCTTGATGTGTAGATTCGCTGTACTACGAGTAGGAGGAAACCGCATGCCCTTGGGTAGCCCAACACTCTCTCCTTGGACAACACCATCTTTTGTCTTCCCCAAAGACTTATATTTACATCTACCGCGCACGCGTTGACGTCGGCGCTGCTTTGGGTGTGCATCTTCTCCTGGTGCTGCGCGCTTTCGGCGCGAGGTGCACAGTAGCGTAGTCAGACAAACTGCGTTGAGTCTACGGTCGTTGGAGCGTTTGAGGGTCAGTGTGAGTCGTGCAGCCGTACACGCCGGACGCCACGACGCCGCAATAGGAGCCATTTACTGGTTGAATACAACTTTCACGTGATTTTGGAGGAGTGCCAGATTTTGTCATTTCCCGGCCTCCGCTGTACCGAACAAGCGTTGATGCAGCGTAAACAGAGCGTCAGATTGAATACATGTACCAGCGTTGCACACTGTTGACGATCTTGTCGTCTCACCCGGATAGTGTCGTTTGCCTAGAAACCAGTCCACATGTGTACTTCACGCTTACTACCTATTGGCCTCCCCATTGAAGAGGTGCAGCACATTCTCCAATCTAACACACAGTACTCTCCGATCGAGAATCCAGCACTTGTACTGTACTTAGTAGCCGTCGTCGTCTGTCTGTTCGTGTTTACGAAGGCCCTAATTTTCCCAACGTGTTTGGAAATAAATGCACATGCATCAAGGTACGAATCTGCACTCGACGTTTACGATTCAATTTTACACGTGCGTACGTAATAGCATCACGTCTTCATGCAGGTACATTATTCTGCATGTGAGTCTCGACCAAAGATTTTGAATGGCGGGTGTTGCTCGATATCCTAAAGCTTTGACGTGTTCAAGTACAGTACTGTATGCTTGTGCGCCAACGATCCGTCTACTTTTCGATTCGGTCCCGTTCCAAATCGGCGACCTCGTATCGTGCGTGCGAGCTTTAGGATTGGAGCCTTACGTTCCGACGTCGCTACAGCCGGTGCCGGTTGTTTACGCCGTGCCTTATCATCAGTTTGGTGTTCGAAAATGTGACTGGAGCTCATTCGTCAACCTTCCAAGTAATCGGTACAGCTCCGCCCTCTCAAGGCCTTCACCATGCGTCTCCACTACTTCCTCATGGCGGCTGCAGCAACTTTAGCCGTCCTAAGCGAAGGTATTACCGCAACTGAAGCCGCCAGTCTCCGGAAGGTGGCAGATGCCGCCCCAATCGACTCAATAAATGCTGTTCAGCCTGAAACAAGGCGAAGACTACGAGGCGCAGAGAACGTGTACCACTATCCACCCGAAAAGGGCAAGTCGAGGAAACCGTTTATCGAGGAGAAACTGCAGAAGGCGCTGACAAACCCGAAGAAAATCAAGCGGTTGTATGCGGGATGGTACAAGAGCGGATTCACCCCCAAGCAAGTGACCAAGGGCTTGGACGAGAGCGAAAACAGAGAGCTCGATGATACGTACAAAAATCTTGCAAAAGGTTACGCTGTGTACGTCGACGAGAGGCGCGCTCGGCAACAATCCGCATGAGCGATGCATTACGAGTAATTAACTATCGAGGCGTAGTTTTTTTAGCAGTCTCCGGCTTACCCGTTGGTAGGTAAGCTCGTTTTCGACTGTAACTTTAATTAAAAGAAAATGACTTTATAGTTAGTCTCATGTCTCGGTTCGACATGTACGAGAGCACCTGAGCACAAAGACTTGAGAATGGTTGGGATGCGGCGATAACGCGGGACGAGGTCCCATTCGCCAGGAATTTCACGCTTTGGGGTCTTCATTTCTTCAATTTGGAGACACCAGATCAACAGATGAGGGCCTCTTTCGCTTGTATGCAGAAGCTCCGCCATGTCCGAGGGAATTCAGCCATGGTGGAGCACCCGAAAGTGCCGGTGCCAGTACCTACAAGTCCCAGAGCCAAGAAAAGCTTCATCGTCGTGTCTTCGCACGACGCTGAGATCTATCCACTCGTCTTCTGCGTCTCCGTCGGCGTGGCTATCGGAGCGTTCAGCTTAGTGCGCCACATGACGCTCAATCCGGACGTGAATTTGAGTCGGCGCCGCCGCGAGACGCCCGCATGGGAGCGGTTCAAGGACGAAGAAGGGGAAACTTTTTCGCGGAACCGCCATCACTTAGCCAACCTCAAGCCCAATCCGATCAACACGTTTCCAGAGTCTCTTCCACTGCAGGAAGGAACCGATGAACCTCTTTCCGAGCACCTGTAAGCACAGCGAATGGGCAGAAGACGTGGTGTTTTGATTTTGTTTCCCTACCGACAAGCCAAAAACAATTTAACTCATTACCGAACCGTGTTACTCGTTGTCATTAACCAGTACCTCTGAGCCGTCCTACATTGGTACAACAGTCAGTGTGATAAAAAAAAATATTCATAAAATAAAAATTTACCTGCATGCCGAAGTAGCTAACTTCAGCACTGTCATCGTCCAGTAGCACTGGCATACTCTACAGAAGTAAAAAGTAGATAAGTAGGTGCGTCAAACATCAAAGAAAAGTATCAGTTCTGCTTACCCTTGAGTCGAGACGGAAGGAAAGCACCTGGGAGGGGACGTCAACGCCCAACTTGGCTTCAATCAGTAGTTTCAACTGCGAAACCTTCATCTGCTGGGGGATTTTCTTCACCAAAGGCTCAAACGAAGTCGCTTGCATCGACATCGGAACAAATTTCACCTTAATGAGACTGGACGCCAATTTACGCGGACCAGCGGCAGATCCATTGACGTTGGAGCCTCCACTTTGGTCGATCGAAATCTCCGGATACAGTTCGCGTAAATGAGAAAAGCGTGGGTGAGCAGCCAGTACACGCTCGCGTTCGGTTTGATCCCCACCAATCACAGCCAGTTCGTGTAGAATACGCTTGAGGTAGAGCTGTTCCGCCTCCTTCCGCTCTTTCTCGCGTATGGGGCTAGCGTTGAAGACTGCGAGGCGGTCAGTTCGAGCAACAACCAGCATCCGAGCCTCCCCCACGCTCATCCGCATTGTCAGTGGATTCTTCGAGAAGCGCAGCGTATCCAGCAGTGGGAAGATGTTGAGAGCGTCGATTGACGTCCACGAGTCCACGAGGTTCTCACTCAGAGACAACGTCGTCAATTTCTGGAATACCGAACCGGGTTGAGCGTTCCCTGCCAGTGTCACGATGCGATTTCCATTGAGAAAAAGCTGGTTCAAGTTCGCGAACGTCCCTCCTACAACTTGCAGCACTTGATTCCAGGATTTAAACCCGTTAAGACTCAAATCCAGCACCGACAGCGACTCAAAACGCCTCCCATTCGTAAACAGTTCCAACTGGTTGTCATCGTACTCATTCTCCACTAGATGCAGCTGCTCTAGGTTGGGGAAATGCCGGGTCAGGAGCTCCCCCACGTCACTCCAACTCAGCAGCGTCTGATTCAGCACGAGCACTTTCAAGTTCTGGAAAACTCCGTCCCCCTCGTTAAGAATAAACCGGTTCCCACTCAAAATGAGCGTTTCCAGCAGTGGCAGCTCTCGTACAATCTCCAGCACATCACTCCACTTACTGAATAAGTTCCTCGAGAGATCTAACTCCGTTAGGTTTGGCGCTAAATTGCCCAGTCCGGATCCCCCCAATTTGTCAAGTTGACAGCCCGAGAGCGAAATCTTCTCGATGGTCTGCAGTGTCTGCTGTCTGCTCAGTTTCTTGGCCCCTACGAACTCAATGGGCTTTTCACTACCCAAAGTCGTGCCAACTTCTCCCGCTACCATCACATCGACAGCTCCCTCTTGATTAGAATATCGCTCTTCCAGTACTTCCAGCAGGGAATTCCGTCTTGACGTCTTGTCGAAAACGGATTTCTTGACAAACGAACACTTGAAACACACGGGCCCAGTGGGTCCATTGAGGCGACG
The DNA here is from genome assembly GCA_001314345.1 of Phytophthora multivora. Classification (NCBI taxonomy): domain Eukaryota; phylum Oomycota; class Peronosporomycetes; order Peronosporales; family Peronosporaceae; genus Phytophthora; species Phytophthora multivora. The sequence continues at coordinate 14,656 of KQ473321.1, forward strand.
ACCCGCGGGTCCTGGGAAATGCACCACACGCTGTCCATCCGGAAGCTCCACACTGCCGTCGTTCTTGCCGCGGCCCCAGACGTCCCATTCGATACCGTAATACAGCGTGGACGGGTCTTTAGCTGTTGCAACGGGACCCACGTAGCGAACGGTGCCCAGAGACCCGCTACCGTCGTCCACGCGGTCCCCAACAGCTACCGGAAGCGACGTCATCTTCGGGATCCTAATGTCAAAAATGAACTGAATTAACAAAAAAAAAGTGTCGAAAATGTCGAAAATGAGTATTTATCTACATTCGAGTAACCTTTTCTTTTAAGATGTATCCATCATGTATGGAAGACGAACATGGCTACTTTTTAGCAACCAGACCCACCGGCAATACGCAGGCAGGAAGTGGAGTCGGAGAGACTCAGTACGTTGGTCATGATGATCCAGAAGAAGGCGAACACCAAGTAGCACACCGTCAACGTGCCCAGTACTTTGCTCTTGTCTCCCTTGGCCTTGAGCGCATGAACTTCTGCCTTTTGACGCGGCAGCCAAACCACAAAGACGACCGAGAGCAAATTGCACGCGTAGGCGATGAGATAGGCGTACGTGACTTGAGAGCGCACGTGGTGGTCGTCCTTGACGATAAACTTGCGTTCAATCTCGAAATAACTGTCCACCGTCTTGTAGAGCACAGTGGAGAACGGCGTACCTAAGGCGGAAATGGTGATCATCAAGCCCATAACTGTAGCTTCACTGCCCTTGTCACACACCTCCACCACGAACAGAGTGGCGATAAAGTCTCCAATACTGTTCGGGAACTCTTCGAGCAGTGGAACTCCCAGCCAGAACCACTGGCTACGGTAGACGTTCCAGATCGTGAAGAACGTCGGGAAGGCGTCCACAAAGACGACTCCGAATTGACACACAACGACAACGACTTTCCAGCTCCAGTGCAGCCCATAGCGCCGCACGATCCACAGCGACACAAACGTGACGAGGCAAGAGATCATCTCCGAAATACCTTCGTTTAGTGGCGTCACATTGGCCCACGTGCTTTGAATGGGACTGGACGCGGTGACGGAGAACAAGGACAAGATCTGGCGGAAGAACCGGAAGGCGATGACTTGGTACATGACTCGGTGCTGCACCAGATCGTACAGATACGCCAAGAACTTGCGCATGGACTTCCGCGGCACCTTTTCCTCTGTCACGCAGAACCAGCAGAGGGGGATCGTCACGAACGAAAAGGCCGCGCAAACGCCCATGATCGCGTTGAAGCCCATGGACCAGGAGAAGTCACCGCCGTAGTCCTCTCCGTTGAGTCCCAGTCCAGTCATAAATGCTGCCAGCACCATGAAAATCTGACGCACAGCCGACACGTAGGACTGCGTGGTGCCTCGGATCTCCTCCGGTTCGCGTCGAGCTAACTCCACCATGTAGCCATCGGAGGCTCCGAACGAGATCACCGTGCCTAGATTGGCGAACACGAACAAGATAATGAGCTTGATGCCTTTGTCCGGGGCGTCGTGGTTGATCAGAGCCAGCTGTTCCGCAGTCATTTCGTCCTCATCCATGCCCGAGAGGGACGGATCTCCGTAGTACGGGTCGCCCAAAGGCAGCACGGCCATCAAGAAGCAGCACACGAAGGTGAGCACCCAGCCCATGATGAGGTACGGGCGACGTCGGTAGCCGAAGATCGGGTAGCAGTCGGAGAAAATGGCGGTAAACAGACGCAAAGCGCGTGGAAGTCGCACCAAAGCTTGAGCGGTGGCTGTCAGCACCGCTGACATGTACAGATAGTTGTTCAGCACGGCGTAGAGGACGCCGGACAGAGTGCCGTAGACGACGCCAACGGATGCGATGTGAGCGAGTAGACCGATATGTTGCCACGAGAAGACATGGGGGGCCCCTCCAGGCTCAAGTGCGCCACCTTCGAGGTCGACGGGGGTCTTCACTCCTTCATAGTCGAGATGGGGCGATTCCAGAGCCATTTTACTGGGCTCCGGGGTGCTCGAAGGTTGTGGAGGACTCATCTGCCTGGTGCCTTGGAAATCCGAAAGTGCCAGGCATTGGGAGTTAGCAGATCGTGCCGTTCCGTTGACACCAACCGATTAGTGGAGACTCACGTTCAGGAGACAGTTGCACCAGTCGACCATCATTGATGGCCTCGTGGATGGCTCAGCAGTATCATGGCATCCTGGTTACATCACAACGATGTAAAGTCGACTGGCAGGGGCTAAAGGGATTAGCTACGTGTGCCTCGACCCAACCAGAACGCCAGATTGGTGGACAGCTCGGATGACTTGACGGCTACTTGAGGTCGTTAATCGCTGTGTCAAAGCGAGCAAGGGAAATGGTTCGTTAGGGCGAGGAGCAGCGGTACACGAAGCTGTAAACAGTTCGTGAAACGGATGACTCGACAGCCTCAGAGATCCGACGCTCGTGCAATAACAACGAGCACAAGACCCTATTAGCGACAGCGAAACGACGGCAGTCGGTGCCCAAACAGTTCGTGGTCATGAGACCGATCTAGAAACGTGATGAATACCATCCATTCGTGCGTGCCACTAACCCAATCGGAGTACTAGCGGGTGCTCTATTGCATGAATTGTGATACAGGTTTGCATTTTCATGAAAACCAGCCAAGTGCCTCGTGGATCAACAGGAATCATCGACTCGATGGCATCGAGTAAGTGAGACAGATTCACTGTACAGTACACGTGCACAGGAGCTCGGCACAAACGGGAGTGCTTACGAAATTCGTGCTGGCATCTTTACAAGTGTCTGCTGCTTGTTTATTTCGCTAAATAATGCCCTCATAACCCTCGTAACCCGGGAGAAGGTGAACGACGGCAGCTTTTCAGGTGAGTAATAGTCCGGAAACATATCTGTGTATATATGGACAGCTTCTATCTAATGATGTACCTACCTACCAGTAAAGCAACCCCCTGTGCCCAAGTTGTTGCCTAGACCGTCTTCGGTAGAAGATAGCGCCTGCCGATCTTGCGGTTGTATTCCAAAACTTCTGCGCGTACCTTACGCTTCTCCATCAGCTTGTAACGAGAGCCAGCCTTCAGCACAGCATTCGGATCCTCCGGGATGAGGTCGCTAAACACACCATACTTCTCCGTCAGAACGCGGATCTTCTTCAGGTGCTTCTCCTGCAATTGCAGACCCAGTGCATCGGCATCTTCAAGCGTAGTCAGCGCACGACGCATCAGTCCCTTCCTCGCGTAGTGGTCCACCAACAAGCCGAAAAGCACATTGTCGGCCTCAGCGTCTCCACTTTCAATCTCAGCGCGAACGCGCTCCAGCAACTGTTCAGCCTGCGTTGTTCTCTTGGCGCGCACGTACATCTGCATCATGCTGCGGTACGTGAACATATCAGGCTTCAGGTCGTGCTTGGCGAACGACTCGTTCAGAAAAACCTCAGCCGAACGCAGTCGCAGCGCATTCGAATACACTGCGATCATCGAGTTCAAAGTGATCAGCGACGGCTTGAGCCCCTTCTCAAACGTCATCTCGTGGAATCGAATCTCGGCACGCTTGATGTTGAGCGTCTGGAACTTGCCAAAGTCCTTCAAGTCCATCGGCGTCAACTCAAAGTCCAGCGATTCCTCACTGTCGGCGAACAGCTTGTTATCTTCATCTCCGTAAACCTCCATACTCCGCTCAGTCTTGACCAGTTCCGTCGATTCGGCCTTCTTCAGCTCTTCGTGGGCATCCTCGTCCTGTTGACGTAATGCCTCCACCTGAGCCAATGCCTCGGGGCTCAGCTTGTAGTTCTCAGACTCGCTGAAGTCCTCATCTCCGTCCTCTTCTTCGAAACGTCCATCATAGTTGGCGTTCTCCAACGAAAACGTCTCTTTACCAGGACGTGTCAAGTCGATTTCTTTTCCGTCGTCATCCCACTCGAGCGGCTCCTGGTAAATCGGTTCGGGCTTGGGCGGGGCCTTCTGGTTGCGCGGAGCCTTGTCCACAATGCTTTTAATCTGTGCACGAGCGTACACGTTGAAAAGCGTGTTGTACACAAACTCCGTCATAGGAACGTGGTGTCGTTCCATGTGGCGAATGATCTGCTCGGCCTGGACGAAGTCGCCATGCTTGGCGCAAGCATGAAGCACCGTCGTGTATGAGTACAGATCCGGCGTGTAGTCGTACAGCTCCTGCATCTCGTAGTAGAAATCAATAGCCTTGTGCGCGTAATAGTGCGACTTGGCACAAGCGTTCATCAGCGTGTTGAACATCACGAGCGACGGTGTCAGGCCGCACTCCAGTAAATCCTCCAGCAAGTTCAAAGCTCGCTCCACTCGTCCCTCACGAGCAAAGCCATTAATGAGACAGCTGAAGGCCACCTCATCCGGCTCCGTCACATGCGTCCGCATCAAGTGAAAAGTCTCGAAGGCCTTGTCCAGATCTCCCTCGGCAATTGCAGAGTTCATCAAGATCGTGAAGGACGCACGATCCGGCACCAGTCCAGCAACCTGCATCTTCTCCATCACATTGTAGGCCCAGGGCACGCGACCAGCCTTGGAGCACGCACGCATCACTGCATTATACACCGGCACGTCGGGTTTCACCCCACGTTCCTTCATACGTCCGATCACTCGCACAGCTTGAGCTGCTTGTCCATTCTCGCCCAACGCCGTCGCGTACAACATGTACGACTTGGCATCAGGAGCCACCGCGTGTGGCACAGTCTCCAGCTCTTCCATCAGAGCCAACTCCGTACTATCCGGCTGTACTGGAACTACAGTGTTGGTTGCATCTAGAGTGTCCAGATTCTTCTCCATCCTAGTCAACAAGGCATTGGCCTCTTTGTGCAGACCTTTAACCGCATAAACTCGCAACAGGAAGTTGTAATCGCTGGCAGCCAGTTCGTGCTTCACCTGCACATCTTCTTCGACTTCAACGTCGCTAGTAGCAGCTCGTTGGGTCTCGTCCACTTCCTTCATGATGTCCGGGTCCGCTCTGGCGATAGCATTGAGCTTCGCAAGAGCATCTAAGTGGTCCACATCGGCTAGACTCGGCTCCGGCTCGTAGATGTAGTCTCCTTGCGGTCCAGACTTGTTCAGGTACTCGAAAACGTCGTCCAAGTCGCGGTTCAGCTCGTCATTACGCTCCAGCGCCGCCCACTCCTTGGCGTTGCGCTCATTCAGGCGCTTTCCCCTTTCCAAGTCCTGCTTCCGCTCCAAGTGGGTGCGGTGTGGCGCTGCGCCTTTCTTCAGCTTCTGCTTCGTACTTAAGGCGTTGTGGCTCTTGTTGCCTTTGCTGCGGTTCCAACTGCTCGTCTTGCTCACGAAGGCGGAGGCGCCTCCTCGCTTCATGAGCACGGCGCTCTGCGAGATCATGCGCGAGTGTTGTGTCGTTAGTGATCCATTAAGGTGAGATGCAGCGGCAGGTGCCAGCGATGCAGCTACAGAGCGACGCAGCCCCGATGCCGTGGCGAAGCGCAGCAGTGCGGACATGGTGGCCACAGAATGCGGAATGGACGACATTGGCCGACTAAAGATACAGAAGCGTTACAGATTATACATGGTATGTCACAGATTGAAATTCGACATGTATGTGGTGCACACCATTTGAAGTTGAAGCTGGCACTTAGACGAACTGTCAGGGGATCTGCTTCTCCCATTTCTTCTCGAAGAAGACGTCGCCGTTCAAGTGGACAACCAGGTGGTCTGCGAGGAAGAACGTGATGGCGTTGGAGGACATGGAGCTGTCCGTCTCAACTTTGACTTTCCATGACAAAACGGGGTGTTCTGCATAGTCGAAGCGTTCCAGTTTCACCTTGTCAACGTGCGTCGCAGTCGCCACTTGGTCAGCGAACTTGGCTAACAGCTCGCTGTGCTCACTTGGAGAAAGATCGCTGGATGTTGACGCGAGGGCGGAGACATTGAGGATCGATCGTATATCATAAAATAAATAAAAATAAGATTGCTGCTTTTGGCCGGCTCAAAAATACACAAATCAGAAAAAAGAATGTTGCCATGTTCGTATGAAAAAAATACCCAGACGGTATGTGTAGGAGTCTTGCTACCTCAAAAAGATTGTTTTAAGCTGCACCATTGTGTATACCGTTGGGCATGTACGAATCGCAGCGTACGATAAATCGCGTCGCTTGACGCAACAGTGAATGCCACTAATTTGAGAATCCAAGCTCAGTTTTGTTGCTTATATACTTCGAAGTATGTACAGTACTGTTAGAGTAGGAATTAAATTCCGAAAAATTAGGGTTCACGAAAAGAGCGTCCATTGCTTTCCACAACTTTTTGCGAGAGCGTCACTGCGACTTTTGCAACGTCTGGGAATGTTGGATACTGGTAGGCTCTACCTGCGCTTGTCTTCGAAGCCAACGTCATGAGAATTGCTCCCTTGGCTCGAGTTGTCGTTTCCCGTTGGCTCGCTGACTCCTTTTTACTCTTCATCACAGCGCTGCTGCGATTCCCCTGGCGAGTTTTATTGCGGATGTTGAGGATAATGCAGCTTATCATCAGCACGCGGTGGCAGATAGCTTGTGGGAACTCCCAGGAGACTCCAGTAGCTTGCTCTATCATCGCAAATGGGAACTCATGGAACACCAGCAAGACAAACACGAGAAACTCCGCCTTGCGTTCAGCTATCAAAACTCGCAGCCCCAGGGACATGGAGAGGTAGAAAAAGCGAAAAACCAGCACGAAGACGAGCGAGACCGACTCGAGTACGTTTCCGAATATGTGAAAGGCCTCGCCTCTGATCAGTCCAGCGACATCCAGGACGCAAAGGACCACGTTGAGCCAACCAGCGATGATGAACCCCTCGGCGACGTAGGTGAACCAGACAATGGACCAAACTTTGACCTTGAGACTCACTGCGCGGCCAATTAACGTGATTTGGATGATGAACGTGAGCTGCAAACTCGTCTCGGAGATGTCATTCAGTGCCATCATCAAGTTGATATCGTCGGGGAAGTACAACTGCGTGGCGAAGACGAGGAACGACGCGAATATCAGCGTGCAGACGCGAACTTCTCGCCTTCGGTTAAAGTACACGGACAACAGGTACTGGAAGACCCACGCGTCCATGACGAGGATGACGGGGAGGAAGTTCGCGCGCGACAAAGCGTCCATTTTCTCTTGTGTTAGTGTCATGGCCACGTACTCCTTCAGCGCACGAAACACTTTGTGATGGAGTAAGTGGTGAGAGGGGGAGGGATAAGGTTGTTTGTTTTCACAGGGTCAGAACGCGGTCATCTCCGCTAATAGAAAAAGTTAAAAGAGACAACGCATGAGATTCTCGAAATAACAAAGTTGACATTCTCCTCCTGCTCTTTCAAGGAATCGGTCGTCATCCAATCTACAGCACGTAGTATGGCCGTGTTATATGGGTTTAAGTTCGGGCAACATACTCGTAAATGAGAACCATGTTCACCTTCAAACACTTCGCTCGACAGCGACGCAATACACCGAGACGATACAGTAGCTTCGGTATGAGTGGTGCCCACACAACTCGTCGACGATCCCACCCCGTTAAGCAAATCTATCCTTCCCGCCTCAACGAACATCATGCATCCGCTTTCTCCCTTGCAGCGTGACTGTATCTAACTTAGTGTATAATACTGCACCGACCCTCGTAGAAGCCCGTAAAAAGCTGCCGAAAGTTTTATTCCCGCCCATGTTTCAAGCGACTCGATATCTGCTTTACAGTGTTTTGGCATGTTGAAGATGATGGTGTCTTTGATCGTGACCATCGAAATGGTCCTCCATTCAGTCCTCCATTCACGTCAAATTGTGGTCCGACGATCGACTAGAGCATGAATCGCTCTGTACGTTGAAGCCGGAAAGCCAGTGGCAGCGACCCCATCTCGAGATACTCCGACGGATTGGGCCTCGTCCTTTTCTCGCCTGGACCCCATCGTTCCTCGAATTCGTAGCTTTGAGACTGGAAGTTCTCCATACGTTAGCAAGTGACCGTACCGTACCGTACAGTAGCGCCAGGTGGGAGCGTGTGCAGCGTTACAGCCCCTTCCAGGTCTCTGCTCCAAAAGCTGGAGCTTTTCGTGACGAAGATGGTGTCCGTGCAAAGATCGACGAGGCAAACTCGGTGCGGACTGCCACAGAAACGATACTAGGCAGGGCGTGGGGGAATGCCCATTCTGGCTCTGCTGTCCGACTCGACAGTTTAGCTTTCTCTCGGTTTCGCGCAGAAGGAGAATTCCCCATTCTTTTACTGTTCGGACCGGGATGTGGGCGACCAGCAGCATGATCAGCGAAAGCGGCTGCAGTGAGAGTTCAAGAGGCGTTCGACTCGAATGCGACCCCAAACAACGACGCCTTACGATCACTCGGGGAACGGAGGATACCGATTCTTCAGCTTTGAACGTGCAGCTCTCAGACCAGGAGATCGTCACGGATTTATTAGCGACTCTGCCCAAGCTCAAAGCGGCAGTGGACGATCACGAAAACAGGGCGCCCAATTGGCTTCGGAAGTCCAAAAGCGGCGATTCCGTCGAAATCTACGAGCTGCTGCCTACCCGAGACGGCAAAGGAGACGACATGGACATTGTACACTCCGTCGTGGCGACTATCGAGATCGAATGCCATTTGAACGAGGTTCTCAACGTACTTACGAGTCACAAGACGAACCACGACCTGGAGGCGTCCATGCGAGCTATTATCCCCAAGAAGAAGGTTCGACAGGGAGAAGTTTTACTGCAACCCCACGCTACAACACTGGACGGTGCGCCGATCCGGCGTACGCGACTGACTCAAAAGTCTTCGCGAGGGAAAAGCGTCCGGTTCGACAACTCGAGTATCCCCGAGGACGAGGAGGAGGACGCCGACACGGAGCGCAAAGTGCTCGTCAGTGTCAGTATGACGCGCTTCAAGTCGAAGCGACGACTGGATCTCCAAGGACGTCTTCGCAACCGCCACCAGCGCCTGCAGAAGCTCTGTCTGGCCACGTTAACGCATCAGTTTGTGGGTCAGCAACGAGCTGTACACGTGATCAAGACGCTTCCCCGTTCAGTGCACGACCAGTTGGCTCCAATTGAAGAGAAGATGCAAAGCCGCTCGGTACTGGGAAGCGGTTTGCGTGGACTTGACCACATTTCAGTGGGCTTCGACATCCAGACGAGGAACGTACACTGCATTGGAGCGCGTGGGGCAGCCCAGTCCACGCGCATTATCGCGCATGGCTACGCGTCCGTCACTCCCCCGGAACAGTTCGGCCAGCAGCAGCAGAGGACGATGACGTCCTACAGCCCGTCGGAACTGGCCAACTACCGGTCGTCGCATGTGAACGCCGAAGCGAAGCACGTGATTGAGCTGTTAACGACGTCGTTGACGCAGTTCGAGCGCGTGATTCGTCGCCGACGCCTTGGACTGCAGACGTTCATCAAGATGAAACCTGGAGACAGAGGAGGCGATCGCCAGAACTTCCAGACGTGCGAGGTCTGCAACAATCGCTTTTCGCTACTACGTCGCGAGTTCTACTGTCAACTATGCGGCCACGTGTGCTGTAGTGACTGCTCGAAGATGTACGAAGTGGAGGAGAACGTTGGGCAAGTTTCCAAGAAGAGGCTCTGTGTACGGTGCATCACCAACGTCGACTCGTGTATCTTCGAGGACGAGGACTTCATGGCTGCACTGGGTCCCGCCGTCATTGGTGACTACGAATACGATGAGGATTTCGACGAGGACTACGAGAGTGAGTGCGAATACGACCGGAGAGACGATAACGACACGTACGCAAGTGGATCTACGTTAGCGTGTTCTGAATTCGAGAGTGGCGGGAGTCCGGACGACGTGTCGGAGCTTTACCCGGAGAATGTACTGGAGCGTTCGAGGGCGTTGCAAACGTTGGATAAGTTGGTGAACTCACAGATTAATGGACCTAAGAAGTCCACGCTGTTCGAGCGTTCTCGACTCACTCAGTCACAGCTCAGCCAGTCTCAACTCACTCACAGCCAGCTGAATCAGTCGCAATCGCAGATGAATTTCAAACACCCGTTGGCTCAGAGTCAGCTCAGTATGTCCCAATTCGGGCAGTCCCAGTCTCAGTTCAAGAGCACGAGAGACACTCAATTGACGCAGAGTCAACTCAGTCAGTCCCAGTCTCGCTTCAACAATACGAGGGACACCCAGCTCACGCAGAGTCAACTCAGTTGCTCCCAGCCCGGATCCTCCAGGGAAAACGTGCTGACTCCGAGCCAACTCAGTGAATCGACTCAATTCAACGACACTCAACTGACGCAAAGTCAACTGAAGGGCGCCGTTCAGTTCCAGGACTCGCAACTCACTCAGAGCCAACTGAGTCAGTCGCAGAGTCCATTCAAGCAGTCGCGGTTCAAACAAGCTCAATTCGACGAGTCCCTCGTTGCCCAACTGCGAGCCGATGTGGAAGACCATTTAAAGCGCACACTACGAGCGACACTGCGAGAGACGAGGAGGAGGTTCTCCGGTGCTGACGAGTCTCAATTCTCCATCGCCCCTTTGGAACGAGACTATCAACTCGAGTTCGATGGCAGTCAAACGATGTCCCCGAGTCATCCGTTGCCCCCCAAGCCACTGCCAGCTCAAGAACGACGACGACTGCAGTACGTTATCGGTTCCGGTGCCTTGAGCCCCACGTACGACCGCAGTGCCTTGAATATGTTGGCTCAGATCGCTGCGTCCCATTTGGATTGCCCCATTGGATACGTGACGATGATCGACCAGTCAACGCAGTACGTGGTGGGTCTCCACCCTCGAGGAGCCATCGGGATGTCCATTCCTCGAGAGGAATCCATGTGCTCGTACACCATCTACCACGAGCGGCCTCTGGTCGTGAAGAACGCGTTGAACGACATCCGCTTCAGTCACATGGGCTTCGTCAGCCAAACGGGTCTCCGGTTCTACGCTGGTTTCCCGATCCGCGCGCCGGATAGCGCCGTCGTCGCGATCATTTGTGCGGCCGACTATAAGCCACACAAGTACATCTCGGCCAAGCAGTACGCCGAAATGGAGGCGTTGGCGGACCTGGCGAGCACACTCATTATCACTCCTGACATCGAGATCAAGACGGCCAAGCACAACGCCAACGCCAACGCGTTCCCCTGGTTCTGAAACACTCCACTGTTGTTGTTGTAGGACAGTATCAAACTACTTAAGTATCTAAACTGAGAGAAAGATTTTTCAGCAAAGTGCAGCGTTCTTAGGCGCCACGAGGTCCGACGCGAGCTTCGCCAGTGCTTCCATTGTGGCGTAGTCCTTGGTCGAGATGTTGTTGTGTGGCACAGCGTCAGCAGCACACAAGGACGCCACCACTTCTCCATTGGGGCCGTGAACAGGGAAACCGGCGTAGAACTTGACCCCCAAGTCCTTCACGCACGGCATCTGGTTGAAGCGCATATCGCGCATGGGATTCTTCAGGATCAACGGCTTCTCGGCGTACACAGCGTGAATACAGACGTTGTTGGTACGTGGTAAAGTGAAGGCTTTCTCCGGCAGGTTGTACGTGCCGATAGCGTGGAAATTGTCGTCGTCGACGACAGACACGAAGCCGATGGGGCAGTTGAGGCGTTTGGCTGCTACTTGAGCCACCAGGTCCAGTGCGGCGTGGTCGTATTCCGATTGTAGCACCCCCATCTGCTCAATAGCTTTGAGTCGGCTCGCCTCTTTTCTCGGAGCAGGCATGGGGGGCATCGGGTGGTCTTCCGCTTTCGTTTGACCAGCGTCGAACTCGAACGTGTAGTCACGTTCTTCCAGATCCGCGACCTTGCACTGCTCCAAGTTGCTGTAGCGGTCTTTCATCACGCGTAGACTCCGACTCAAGTAGTTTTCCACGTCTTGCGCCACTTTTTCCGCTTTGGTGACGGTTCTACGTTTGCTTTTACGGGATTGAACGCGTTTCGCTCCGGGATTCACGAACTCGTACTCGTAGGAAGCAACTGGGTTCACCAACTGCCCGAGGAAGTCCAGCGCTTGCGAATGCTGACTCGGGTCGTCCGAGTACAGTTGGTCCGTGAGCTCCTCCACCGAACTCGAGTCGGAAGCCATTGAGGCCGTGTCTCCGTCCACATCCACGTGGAACTTGTCGTCGTTGTACCACAGCGCGTCGTCCACAGTCACAACTGCAGGCCCCAAAGCCCCCACCAAATCTTCGTCGTCGAACACGCACGAGTCCACACGGTGCACGCACTGCAGACAGCATCGATTGCGCCGGAGCTCCCCCACTCGAGCTTCCACCTCGTACAACTGGGAGCACTCGCCACAGACCATGTGACCACACAAGTGGCAGAAGAAGTCGCGACGGAAGAAGTGGAAGCGCTTGGAACAGATCGAGCACGCCTTGTCCAGCTCCGGGTCGTCGTACCCTGTAGGGAAGTAGATGAACGTCTGGAAGCCAAAGCGACGACGGCGCACCACGCGTTCGAATTGACGGAGGGACTTGGTCAGCACGTTCAGCACGTGTTTAGCTTCCGGATTCATGACGCTTTCGCGTCTACGAGCGATTTCCAACGGGTTTGAAGCCATTCCGGACATGGAACTCAACGAAGACGTTGGGTCATTGGTGCTTCCACCGAATTGCGTCGGCGGCGTGGGCGACGCGTACCCGTGCGCGAAAATGCGGGTGGAATGGGTGTTACTACCAGCAAAAGCTTGGGTTGTATGGGTGCTTTGGATGTGGAACCCGATACTGAGGTGGTTTAATTCATTGCGAAGAGCTGTTCGATCCGAAGTTGGGATTAATTGGTCGTGCAGCTCCTTCGGCAACGTCTTCATGATGTGAACAGCGCGATCCTGACCAGGATATTGTTGCGTGAAGGTGGAGAAGCAGAGCTTTTGCGTCTTCTTGTTGCCTCCGAGCTCCATCGGCATCCGAGGACGCAACGTGGCCACATTGACACCGATAAGCGCCTGTTCCGGAGCCTCCTCCTTCTCCATCTCGAGCCGAGACGCCACCATGGATTGACGACGGAGGTCCTGCGACAACAGACGGCGCTGACTGAAGAGCACGTCGCCCTTCTTGAACTTCTTGCCGGCCAAGGCTTTCATTGTGGACTCGTACACGTTCGACTCGTGGGTGATCAAGACGTTCAGCACCTCGTTCAAGTGACACCGGAGCTCCGCCTTGGCCACCACGGCGTACGCGATGTCCCGGTCTTCATCGACGGGTTCGTCCCCCGTGCTTTTGGCCAGCTCAAACAGGTCCACGCCGTGCCGACGGTGGCCCTGTTTCCAGCGCCGGCCGTACGTGTCGCGCGCCACGGCCGCGCGGAGCTTGGGGACTGTGGCGACGATGTCGTCGCAGATCTCCTGGTCCGACATGACCAGCTTCTCGCGGCCGTTGGGCGCCGTCACCACCAGGCCGGCCGGCGCCGAGCCGTAGCAACCGGAGTAGTCGCTGGTGCCGTGTCGAGAACTCATCGAGGAAGCTGCCGCGCCGCAAGTTGCCAAGTGAACGATCGCAATTGACAGGCATGACGAGATGTGGGGTGGGGTGGCATCGACACGGCTGGTCCCTCCGGTCGTGGATGGTGCGGCGAAGTGAACTCTTTGGCACGCAGTACCCAAACAACGAAATACCCTTTTTGAAGTCGTTTTTACACGGTTCAGACCTATAAAGTGCAACGAGTTGGTGCTGTCCTACCGCGATCATTCTGGTCGAAGCATCAAGCAAGCGTTTCTCAAATGGTTGCAGATTGCAGAACATGTCTGTACTGTAGATGGTCTTATCGGTAAAGACTTTACTTGACCCGATAGCAAAGGAACCGCAAACCTGGTTACAGCTGTAGTACAGTACAACCTGCAGTCTGCTACACAGGTCAAGTAATACACGTACGAACTTCAGATGCACTGCAACACGCACGCGAGTCCCTCACAACTGGACGAACGTCGGTGGAGACTTGTACACAAGAACTTCTTGCCAAAAGGTTAACTCGAGGCTAGTATCTACAGGATACATGTACTTGTACTTGCTCCAGTTCACTTCACTGAGTGCCTACACTACAAGTCCAACAAACACGGGAAAACGTTACGAGGATTTGCCTCGTTCGCTCGCAAAGCTCTTCAACTCGAACACATCTAATACATGTACCGGTGCATGTAGCTCAACATCCAGCACTCTACATGTCCTTTAGCTGGCCATGAGGCGGGGGTGGCTGGTCGTCTTGGGGGCCAACAGATCCGACGCCAACTTGGCCAACGTCTCCATCGTTGCGTAGTCTTTCGTCGAGATGTTGTTGTGCGCCACACCGTCAGCCGCACACAGGGAGCCCACCACCTCCCCACTCGGGGCTCGGAGCGGGAAACCCGCGTAAAACTTGACGCCCAACTCCTCCACGCACGGCATTTGAGCGAAGCGCATGTCTCGCTGCGGGTTCTTGACCACGAACGGCTTCTCCGCGTACACAGCGTGCATGCACATGTTCTCGTTCCTTGGCAAGTGATGGGCTTCCTCGGGGAGATTGTAGTTGCCAATAGCGTGGAACTGCTCGTCGTCCACCATCGACACGAAGCCGATCGGACAGGCCAGACGCTCGGCAGCCACCTGTGCGATCATATTCAGAGCGGAACGATCGTAGTCTGTCCGCAACGCCCCTGACTTGTTGATGAAGTCCACACGTCGAGCATCTTTCTGCGTATCGGGCATGGGAGGCAGTGGATGGTCTTCGCTTGTGACTTGAGAGCTGTCGAACTTGTACTTGTAGTCTCTTGTACGGTCATTCACGTAGCACGTATCGACGGTGTATTTGAGTCGAGACTTGGCCAGCTCTTGCGTCACGTGGTTCTCCACGCTCTCCAGTACGCGTTGAGACTGCGTCTTCGGTTTCTTCTTCTTCTTAGAGCTGTCAGTAGGGATCTTTATGAGTTTTCGGCTCGTCATTGACGAGTTGGAGCTTGCAGGGCTTCCTACCAGTCTTCCGAGCATTTCCAAGGCGCGACTGCGTGTTTCCGGGTCTTCGGAGCACAACTGACCCGTTAGACCATCCAGCTCGGAGTCATCATTCGTCGTAGAGCTGGAGCTGGAGCTCTCCCACGCATCCGGAGGAGCTTCCACTAGAATTGGCCCCAAGGCAGGGAGCAAGTCCTCGTCGTCGAACTTACAGGCGTCCACGCGGACGACGCACAGCACACAGCACCGATTCTTACGGATGTCCCCGACATGCGCCTCGACCTCGTACAGTTGAGAGCAGTCACCACACACCATGTGACCGCAGAGCTGGCAGTAGAAGTCCCGACGGAAGAAGTGGAAGGTCTTGGAGCAGATAGAGCAGCGTTTCTCCAGCGTTGGGTCCGCGTACTCCTTGGGAAAGTAAATGAACGACTGGAAGCCGAAGCGTCGACGGCGAATGACGCGCTCGAACTGAGCCACCGACTCGGTCAGCACCCTCATGACATGGCGCGCTTCCGGGTTCATTAAAGCGGCTCGACGTCGGCCTAAATCCGACGCGTGGATGGTTGCAGCAGCCTCGCGCTTCTTGGCCACCGAAGCTGCACGGTGTTTGCCGCTCTCATCACGGAAAGCCGACGACGGACGGTCCGAGGCGTACGCGTGGGCGAAAATGCGCGTCGTTTGACGGCTACTGCCCCCAGGACGTGGCGTGAACTGGAGGTCGAATCCTACAGCGATGTGGTCGATCTGGCGGCGAAGCGACGAGCGATCCGAGCTGGGAAGCACCTGGTCGTGGACGGACTTGGGCACCGTCTTCATCACGTGCACGGCGCGGTTCTTGCCTGGATATTGGTGCGTGCACGTGGAAAACAAGAGCTGCTGGGTGTGTTTATGGCGAGACTGGAGCTGCAACTGCAAGCCGGCACTTGGACGCAACGTGGCCGACGTGACAGTGATCACACCTTGATCCGGAGCGTCCCCGTCCACTGGAGCGCGTGCCTGTTCTTGGGAATTGGATCCGAAGGCCACACGCTGGTGGAAAAGCACTTCCCCCTTCTTGAATTTTTTGCCACAAAGAGCTTTCATGGTTGTGTCGTAGGCATCCGAATCTTGATGCAGTAGCACACTCAAGGCTTCGTTCAAGTGGCACCGCAGCTCGGTCTTGGCTACGGTAGCGTGGAGGACATCAAGGTCGTCGTCCGGATCGACGGGGGCGTAATTCGGCTCCATTTCAGCGAACTGCACGCTTCCTTTGACGTTGCGGCGTTTCCATCGCGCTCCTTTAATTCCGTTGAGTACTGCCGAGTGCAGCTTCGGGATCGTGGCCAAGATATCGTCGCAGATGTCCTGGTCCGAGAACACGAGGCTTTGTCGGAAGTCTTTGGTGCTGCGGACCACTAACCCGCTAGCATCGTCGCCAAACGCGACGGAACGCGTCCCCGACTCGGTGATGCTGTAGTCGTCTTCGGAGGGCGCGTATTGACTGCCGGTACCCGAGTGCTTGTCGGGAGTATGCGGAATCCACGGCTCGTTGGCGCTGTACTCTTTGAGGTTTCGACTACTCATCGGTTGCGAGGCTCCTGTCGGATTTGCAAGTGGTGGCCGTGGTGAGCTGTGCAAAGTGAACAATGTGCAGGAGCCCAATTGACCCCTTTGAAGGACTTCGAATGCTGATCGTCGACACGAAATGATTCGTCGACGGTGGCGTGCGGTGGAACTCGCTGACAGTTCGCGAGCAGATGGCCGCGAGAGACTGGTCTCTCCAAGCAGCACTAGCGAAATGACGCGGCGAGTATGGACGCTTGAGTAAGGAATAAATTCCAGGGGATTGTACACCTTTTGCATCAGTCACATTCTGGTTTCTCTGAGTTAGAAGGTTAGAAAAGAATCGACAACTAAACAGTTTAAAATATGTTGTTATTTTAAAAACTAGTATCCAATAATGTAGTGGTGTCTTAAATGGTTAGTTCACCCTGGTGGAATATATCGAGGGGATACATGTAGCAGGATAGACTATCCGATAGTACCGATACCTTTACAAGAGGCCAGAGCTGGGCGACTCACCCTTACGTCAAGGAGTGCTACAACGGCGTGCATGCAGCGTCGAGTTGACGCATTTGGTTATGTTTACCGCACAGGCCGAATTAGCCGTGTCCAAGTATGTTTGTCTCAAGAGCATTGCTAAGTACTTGAAATATGACGTTTCAAGTCGGACACTTTTTTGGAACAAAGTACTTTTCACTAATCTGACCCAATAATGCAAAATAATATGGTAGAAACAGGTGTAAATGTTGTCCGAATGTCGTTTGACCAACCAGCGGTAATGCGAGTCACGTTGTGACGCTGTCACTAGGATATCCTCCCCCATGGCGTCTGTGAACCACATTCAAGTGCTGGAGAACGTCTGGATCCCCGTGGATGCCGATACGCGCTTGTCGGCACGGATCTGGCTCCCCCAACCTCAAACTGCCAAGTATTCCGTCGTGCTCGAGTACATTCCGTACCGTAAATCGGACTGGACGTCCACGAGGGACGCGAGCAACCACTTGTGGCTGGCTCAACGAGGTTTCGCAGTGGCTCGAGTGGACATTCGCGGCTCCGGCAATAGTGACGGTCACTACTACGGAGAGTACACTGCACAAGAGCTTCAAGATGGAGTGAAGGTCATCGAATGGCTTGCAAGTCAAAGCTGGTGTTCCGGTAGTGTGGGGGTATTTGGCAAGAGTTGGGGAGGTTTCAACGGGTTGCAATTGGCTGCAATGGCCCCACCTGCTCTACGCGGCGTAGTATCGCTCTACTCTATCGACGACCGCTACGCAGACGATGTTCACTACATGGGGGGAGCAGTCCTGGGCTCGGAAGCTTTGAGTTGGGCCACTGTCATGTTCAGTTTGAACGCGTTGCCCATAGCACCAGAGACGGTAGGGACTGAGGTAGAGTGGAAACGGAAATGGCAAGAGCGACTGGAGAAGCAGTTCCCCTGGCTACACGAGTGGCTGGCACATCAGACTCGAGATGAATTCTGGGAACATGGCTCTATCTGTGAAGCGTACGACAAGGTGGGATGCCCCGTGCTGGAGATCGGAGGCTGGAATGACGGATATTTCAATGGAGTGGCGAGGATGATCAAGGGCATGAAGAATTCGCCAAGCAAAGGGGTGGTCGGACCCTGGAGTCACAACTGGCCCAACCACGCAACTCCCGGTCCCCAGATCGGCTTCCTGGAAATGTGTCGACAGTGGTGGGAGTTCTCTTTGAATGGGAAAACGGATGGAACGGCAGTGGAATTCCCGGATCTGCAGCTTTTTGTGAAGGACGAGATCGACAACCCGACGTCAAGGATTGTCGAGTACCCAGGGAAATGGTGTGGAGTGGATGATGTCGACAAGTTAGAGCAGAAGTTCGTGACGTTCTACTGTTCGAGTGAAGGAGGCTACAAGCTACAAGTTGAGGTTGAGCCACCAAGTTCCAATGAACGCACCATCGGCCTGAATAGTCTACAGGGAGCGTGGAGTGGCGAGTGGCTGTCGTTTGGAGGAGAAGATATGCCCGGAAACCAAGTGAGTGAGGACGCTGTAGCTACTACGTGGTCTACTGGACCTTTGTCTGCGGATGTTGAGATTGTAGGACGTCCCGAAATGAGTCTTTACGTCAAGTCCAACAAGCCCCAGGCTTTGATCGTAGCGCGGTTAAGTGACGTTTCTCCTTCGGGGAAGTCGACACTTATCACTCGTGGAGTTCTGAATCTGAGTCATCGCGACGGTCACAAGCTGGAGCAGTTGAAGCACATGCCCATCGGTGAGAGCACTCGCGTCAATTGGCAGCTAAACGCCTGTGCGTACACGCTACGCACTGGACACAGTTTAGTGCTGTCTCTCACTCCCAACTATTGGCCCATGGTGTGGCCGTCACCTGAACCAGCGGAGTTGACAGTGTCTTTTGCCGAGTCCAACGTGCTCAAACTCCCTGTATTACCTGAAGGCCCATCTCCAGTTGATACGGCTGCTACTTGCCCAGTGAAGGACTATCCTCTGGATGCTGGAACTCCCTCTCGCACAATTTCACTGCGAGAGGCTCCACCAATGGAGCGGAACTTGACGCTGATGCTGTCCGAAACGGATTCGTCACAGCCGCTTCAACGCCTCGTCGTGAAGGAAGACCAAGGCAAAGATTTGCTGGTTGACGAAGGAATCGCCATGGAGGAAACTGCAATGAAGACGTATACGATCGATCCTCAATGTCTCCACCCGCGCGTCAACATCCAGCGAGCCCTCACGTACGAGAAGCTTTCTCCAAGTGAACACAGCGAGCTGTTAGCCAAGTTCGCCGGCCAAGTGGCTACTGCGACGCACGTTGACAAGTTGAAACTGGAACGCTTCGACTTTGCAGAACACCCCGTTTTGCCATGGAAAGTCAAAGTTGAGACGGACAGCTCCATGTCCTCCAACGCCACCACGTTCTTCCTCGCAGACCACCTGGTTGTCCACTTGAACGGCGACGTCTTCTTCGAGAAGAAGTGGGAGAAGCAGATCCCCCGACAGTTCGTTTAGATAGCCTCAACTTTATCTACATGTACAACGTTTACCATTCCCTTTGGTCAGTTTTGAAGTCGCCGCCGTTCTCCACGATAGCTTCTTGTCAACAGGTCCTGGATGTATTGTGCAGGTGAAAGCCTTACCTGCAGCTTGCCCAAGCCTAATTGCAAAACAAAAAGGAGTGGCAACATTCATTTATTATGGACTTACCGTCCCACTGCATTGTCAATTTCCGTTCTCCACATCCTATCTGCGTCGTGTGAGCAACGCAAGTCGTGCCAAATCTCTTGTGTTGAGGCCTGTTGACCTTCTTACGACGGGACTTGACTCGAGACACTTTTTGCATTTCTTGACAGTCGTTTTCTTCGCTTCCCGGTGCCTTTGCCAGGCCTTTCAACGCAATTTCGTGCAGTTCATCCCTCAGCATCACCAGGGTTGCCGAAAATTGTATTTTTTATCTATTGCAGGGCAAAGCACGCAGTAGATTATTGAGCGCGTTGTTTGTTGAACAGAGCGCAATAGGAAATGGACGATGTTAAGAGTCCCCAACAAAAGCAACTTCTCGGCAACTTTAAAGCAACTTAACAGCAACTGAAGCTTCTTTCGCGCGATTCTACACCTGAACCCTAAAACTGCCAACACCTTGATTGAGCAGTAAATGTCATGACTTAGCACACCGTGCGAAAGCTTCGCTTCGCACGTCGATGCTAACTCGTCCTTGTTAGTCCGGGCGGTTTGACCCTAGTCTTGCAGCGCTGCGCTTGGACTCGCCTGCCGCGGCAGGCGACTTTGGCGATTAGGAGATACTTGTCCCTTTTCTGAAATCTCGTTGG
>LGSM01000362.1:0-33731 GCA_001314345.1 Phytophthora multivora
GTAACGTGACCGTAACCTCGGTCAACATTCGTGCAACATCAGAGTGTTGCAGCTGGTGTGTCCACAATATTGCGCGCGTGGCACAAACGCCAGACTCAATTGAAGCGCAAATAGGACAAGAAGGAGGCCAAACTGGCGATGCCAACCAGGTATATATTATCACTCCGTTAAGTGTGGACATGCAGGCTAAAATGAACCTGAAGCATGCGGTGTCAAGGCTTGGTCAACAGCAAGATCTCGGAGAGCTCCAAGAAGACGAAGCAGGAGACGCCACAAGGCTCTGTACGACCGTCAGCAGGATGCGTGACAATGGAGAAGCCTGCTAAGTCCAAGTCTCGCCTGGTAGAAGAAGCTAGATCTGTCTAAGGTTCGTTTTGTACTGGTGTTACGATGATTTTTTAATAGTTGTACTAACACTTTTGCATTAATTTTTAGTTTGCGGACACGAGACGTTCCAACCCGACCGGCGACAAGCGTGTTCTCACGTTTAAGGCTGCTCCGGTTTCCCGCGATGTGGACGAGACAACTGAACACGATCTCCTTATGGGTGAACTGCCGGAGAGTTATGGCCTCACCTCGAAAGACAAAAGCGATCTGACATGGACGAGTGACGACGAGGAATAAGAGCAGACGCAACGTCGACCCTAGACTAATACATATATTTATTAGCCATTATCAAACTGTGGAGTGAGCTGCATCAGACTGTTGCAAGTTAATGGAGAAGTGTACAACCGGTCCCAGCATAAGAATTCACTCCACCTTTGTAATCCCAGCTACGTCGCAGACGCTCTAGTTAAAGTGTTAATTATTTACATGTATTAATACCAGTATTCTCTATTAATGATAATTCTGTTTCCTTTTCGAGATCGCGTTCTTGCACACTTTTCGCTGATGTGTTTTGGTGCTGAAACTTGTGGCTTTTGTGTCGTCGTAGAAGTATCGGGTGGCTCGTACCTTGGTTGGAGAGAGAGCAGATCAACAAACGCAGCCATGATCGAGTCGTTGTGGGGGTTCGTGCGGCACAAACGTCAAGCTCCACACGGGCTGAATCCGTTGAATTGGCTGCGAAATGCGTCCACTCGATCGGTAAAACGAAGCCTCGTGAGGCTGGTAAACCACTGCACACGTGAACTGTCCACCGTAATGAAGTGACGCTTCTCCGGCTACAATGTGCCTCTCCATGGTTTGAAGCTTGCACATGTAGCCATTTATGACAGATAGCTGCATTTTGACGTTATTTCAGTACATTTTTATTTGTATTGATTCACTATCTGCCAACCTTCCCAACCCAGCCGACCATGCTACGCCGCTTGCTAACGTCTCTGCAGCGACGCGGTTCTCGTCGTGCTTTCTCGGACGCCTCTAGCTCTGTATTGGCGACATGTCTGCGAGATATCGCTCGCTCGGGGCCTCGCGTCGTGGAGTTACAGCTGCCCAAGTCGAGCGACCTCGTGTGTCGTCAGCTCATGTGCGAACACGTCGGCGACGCCTGCGCCTGCCGCCTGGCGCTCGCTCTAGAGCGCGTCCCGCGCCTTCACGCTCTTGATCTATCCAACAACCAGCTGCGAGGATTACCCGACGCTGTTTTCGCGCTGGAAAGACTTCAAACGCTGAATATCCAGTGGAATCGACTGACAACGTTGTCGCTGGACGTGGAGAAGCTCACGGAGCTGGAATCACTGGACGTGAGCCACAACCAATTGAAAACGTTGCCAGTGGAGCAATTGGAGACACTCACGAAGCTTAAGGAGCTGCGAATTGCAGGAAATGAAGAGTTGATACAAGCGATAGAGGACCAGACACTCGTCATGTCGGAGCAGTTGAGAGAGAAGATCGTACCCGAGTAGATCAATAGACGTTGGAATGGCTGCTTTACTTATTAAGAAGTAGCAAGTTTAAATCCTGGGGAGTATCACGGAACTGCTGTCGCTGCCAAGACGGTGTTGGGACGAATCTCGACGTCCAGAGTTGTTGAGGCTTCGAGTGCTGGTCATGGACGACGTGCTGTGGTTGTCATGAGTCAGCGAACGACTTGGATGACGTGCTACAGTGTGGGTGGACGGAGCTTTGGACACTCTTCTTGCTATTGACGTACTGCTGTCTGTGTTGCTCCCAGCGTTAGAGCCGATGCTGAACCCGCGGTTGCTCATCGCCCGAACTATCAACGCTCGTCCGGTGGGTTTCTTCTTCACAGGTGACGGCATCCTAGTCTCACTTCCAGCCTCGTCATCATCCATGTTTGCCGATCCTACTACAGGCCTGGCGCTGGATCCGATAGTAGACTTCCTAGGATTGATTCCTTGTCTTGAAGCTTGTTCATCGCCGTCCGCGTCTTCAGACTCGTCTCCAATTGCCATCGCAATGGCTTCTGACAGATCACTGGCGCTGCTTGCTGCCGATCCAGTCGGACCCAACAAAGCGCTTGCAAGTTTGGCAAAGCGGGAGTTCTCGAGCTTCAGCAGACACTTCGCAGGACGCACTTGGAGGAGCTGGAAGCGGCCGTAAAGCTTGTCTTGGATAGACGCACCCGAAGGAGGAACTACCGGCGCAAGTGCAGACAGGAACGATCGTGGCTCAGCTGGTACAAACCGTGCGTCATCGATAGCCGAACTGCGGAAGTCCCAGCACACTGGCAATGGCATCTCGAAGCCTAAAGTTGAGCTGCCAGTTAGGAAGATCCAGTCTTTTTCAGCTCGAAGGACAGGAAGAGCTAGGGGCATCGCAGCCGCCAAGCGATCAACCCGTTGGATTCCGGCTGGATCAAGCTCGAACATCGCCAGTAACGCCGTGACCACGCCGGCCTCCATCAAGTTGTCCATCTCTTCGAACTCCTGACGATTTGGCTCCGAGCCTTCGTCCTGAGCTTGGATCATCGCCAGACGCTCCTTGATACGGTGTTTGATATGAGCCAGAGCGACAGCACACGCTGGAGCCATGTCGCTCCCGCCGTCAGTCGAGAGCTTAATGAGCAGAGGGACTACACCACTGATCACCATCGCGTCCAAGCCACGCATGCCTTCGCTCTCGCGGACTTCCGCGTCCTCTTCCTCACTATCACCGGCACTGACCCGACAGGAAGTGAGGTTGTAGAAGGCCAAGATGACGTGTTTACTGGCTTGAACTTGTCGTCGGCCAGGGCAGCAGGCGTTCACGATGGCAGTAAGCAACGGCACGAGACGGACGTCTCGCATGAGCAACAGACACACAGATTCCCCCTGTGTGGATAACGCACGCAGGATGACAGCGCAGCGTTCAGCCGTTTCTTGACGAGTTTCATGGGTTTTATCTCCAGGAACTGGTGGGTCTTGACCGAGATCAAGAGCTCGCGCCACAACGTCCAGTGCTCCGTCCGCCAGGACAGTCTCCCCACCTTTTTCACAGCGAGACAGTTGGCTCAGCGCGTAAATGGACGCTCGCAGCGCAACTTGAGAGACTGAGGAGCTTTCAGGAACTTCTGTGATCTCGCGCAGGACTCGAACAGCTCCTGTAGCGATGAGTTCGTGCCAATGCACTGCATCTTCACACAAGGCCGCTAGTATCTCCGCACAAACATCTCCAATTCTCGTTGAACACCGCAGGGATTGAGGTCTGTTTAGCAGCGTTGGACCCAGTGAGTGAGTCAGCAGTGCCCGGCGGTGTCGAGCGTGGAACGTCAAGTTGCCTAACGTCTGTACGCACGCGAGAATCAGCGCTTTGTCCTCTTCTTCTTCATCTTCGTCACGCTCTCGACTAGCGTTTGCCGATAAAACTCGGATAATTTGAGCTACAGCGCCCGCTTCCTCCATACGGTCGTGTAGAGCTGGGAAGCACGAGATGTTGCAGAGCGCGTTGAGCGCGTACTCGTGCTGCTGTCGCTGTTCCAGCTCTTCTGAGTCCGCGTCCGATTCGGAGTCCACTGGAGCAAGCAACAGCTTCTTCGTAAGCACATCAACAAGTCCAAGTGTAGCCATCGCTTCGCAGTTGACCCGGTAAGCTGATAGGAAGCACAGAGCAGCAGCACAAGCGTGTCTTGTCGGTGGGTCAGCGTGCTCACACAGTACCAGGAGAGCCACAAGAGCTCCACTTTCCACCAGTCTCACGGCCATCGAGGAGCTATTTGATGCTGGAGCCTCGACCTTCTTACCCGATGGAGGCTTGGGCTCAGACGCCAAGTTGGTCAAACAAGCAGCAAGCTTCCGGTGGATCTCTTGGCTGCTGAACTCCATCTCGCAGAGCTTCGTAATCACCTGCGCCACCTTGAGCTCCATGAGCGTCTCGGCTAATGCTGGATCGCAGCTGAGGTTGTAAAGCGCAGTGACACACAGCGTACGGATCTCCACACTCTCGAGCCGCGCGAGCTTCACCAGAGCGTACAGCACGCCGTCTTTGATATGAGCGGCGCGCAGCTCGTCGTGCGTGAGAAGGTTGAACAGTGCACGGGCACAGATCTCCTTGGTTGAGTCGCTGTTGATACGTAGTAGCGCATTCACGATGAAGTCCGGTACAGTTCCTTCCTTCCACACGTAGCGGACACCCACAGGTTTCGCTGCAGGAGGCTCGACCGCCAAGTTACACAGAGCAACAGCCGAGTAGATCTGGATATCTTCCACGCCGCAGCGCATCATTAACGTAAGGGCCGGATACAACTCCGCACAGCGAGTGAGTAGCGAGCGGTGGGTGGCACTAGACGCGAGCTTGGCGAACGCTATGGCGCACGTGAGCGTTGTAGGGCCATACGACGACGCAGATAGATCAATCAGCATGTCCAGTACTGGGGTTTTCTCCAGTGCATCCGCCGCCAAATTGCAACACGCAGTGGCGCAGCATCGTAACGTTTCTCGGATAATGGCTACAGCAGACGCACTCATGGGGACATCTGAAGTAGCACAAGCTGCAGCCGACGCAGTGGCAGTGCTCATAATGCGACGAAGTAACCGCACACCGTGGTCGGCCACCATCCGTGCTCGAGCTTCAGCATCAAACGACAAGTTGGCCAGAACGCCGGCGCATTGGCGCAGGAGTTCGTCCGCTTTCACTGGCGGCTTGTTGAACACTTTGGCGAGTGTAGCGACCACGTCTGCACGTAGTAGAGCGGCTCGGCTTTCGGCCGCGAAGGACAGATTCAGCAGACAACCGAGAGCGCATTCCTGGTACCGCAGTAGAACTGTCGGTGGACCAGACGCCGGTGTGGACGGCGTTAGAACTGCAGCGGAAGTATCATCGTCAGCGTCTTCCTTGCGTCTACAGAGCCGAACAACCGCTCGGATCGTGTCGTCTTGCAACAGCACAGCGTGCAGACTCTTCTCGCACGAGATATTGAACAGAGCGTTGGCGCACAGGTCCCGGACGCGATCGTGAGGCGTCCGAGCGGCCAGTCTGGCGATAGCTGCTGGCATGTTGCTTTGCAGGATCTCCGCACAGGCAGCAGGGTGTGCCAGCATACTGCACAGTGTCAAAATTGCGAACTGTTGCGCCAAGGCGCTAGCACCAGCGTCACTACCTTCGTCTTCTTCCACGAATCGGAGTAGTAAGGATACGACGCCAAACCGAGCTAATAGAGCTCGGCTGTCAGCTGTAGCGGTCATATTGGACAAGCACAAGGCCGTATTCTCGCGGACGGAACTGCTGGAATGGTGCGTTCCGATCTCCACGAGATTCGCCACTGCGTCACTTAGCGCCAAGTTCTTTAGGGACGGAGGGAAAGACGAGATATTCGCAATGGTAACAGCGCACATTTCACGTACTTCCCGAGGTTTTTCACACTTGAGCAGCTCTTCCAGACACTCGAGAATCCGGCCGTGACTTAAAGGCTCCAAGTTCCCTGATAGTCCGGATAAATTACACAGCGCAGTGGCAAGGTGTTTTCGGATAGTCCCAACATCTCCTCCGTCTTCAGCGTCTTCTCCAGACCCAGTAGCAGCAACAACACTCGTTTGTTGCGCTAATTCACACACGGTATCAAGGATCCCTTCTTCCACGACCTTCGCTCGCGAACCGCTCAATATCGACAGGTTACAGATAGCTTGGGCGGCGAATTTCGCACTGGATTGATCCTTACGCGTCGCAAGCTTCATGAGAACATGCACGACGCTTTCGGCCACTGTGGCGCTGGAAGACGACGCGATATTGATCAGAGCCTTCACACAGGCTTCCTTAGTTTCCAGGTCAGGTACGTTTAACATCGAGAGAATGGCAGACACACAGCCTTCTTGTACCAGTCGGAGCTGACCCGCACGCTCGTAGGAGAAGCGACACAACGACATACTCGTGTGTCGTCGTACTTCTTCGTGTTGAGCTTTCGCCAGTTCCAGTAACGCTAGAAGCACGCCTTCGTCCGCCATTTTCGTGCCGAGAGCTGCTTCACACAGGAGATTCAGGATGGACGCAGCACAGAAGCGCTTCACCTCCATGTCCTCGAACACTGCCAGCTTATTAAGAGCGAGCATACACCCCTCAGCCACCATTTGCCGCTCGTGACCCGTAATCGTCGAGAAGTGGTAGATACTGAAGGCGCATTCCTGTTTCAGTCGGATCTCGCGACTTAAACCGGCGTTGAAGTCCAGCGTATCGGCGGTTGGCTCCTGCTCGTCTTCCTCTTCGTCTTCCTCGTCTTTACTCTTACTGTGGCGGCTCAACATCGATTCACTGCCTCCAACACTATTGAGAGTGCCGCTAACTCCCCCCGTCGTGTCCAACAGCGTCGTCGGCTTGCGGAAGCGGGACAAGTAGATCATACCGTCCTCGTAGTTGCCTCGTTGGCCGAAGAGATCGCCGCCATATCCACCGAAAACAGTATCGACGTGTGGGCCTCGGCTTGGTGGAGAAGGGCGGAAGCTAACGATGGATCGATTCCGTGGCGATTCCCCCAATGACCCGGAGTTGTGTCTTGCTGGCGGGGCGGGGGATAATACAGTGCCATTGGGACTGTTCAAGTGGGTAGGAGGAGATCCGTGGCCATTGTTTTCATCGCGAGCTTCCTGTGGGATGATCCTGGTGTTAATGTGGCGGTACAGCGTCCGTACCAGGTCCTCCTTGGTCGTGTTGGTCTTCCAGAAATTCCGTTGGCGGTGGAGCTTCCAGTGTTTCGCCAGTTCTTTCAGTTCTTCGAAACGAATTGGCGCCGCAGCAGGGTCACGCTGTCTCGGGAACAACTCGAAGCGCGTGAGGTACTCACGAAGCACATCCAGCTCCTTGTCCCGCTCCAGCTCCTCCAGCAGATCCTTCGTGTGTCTGGCATTTTGGGACAGCCGATGGCTCATGGCAACAGCCAAGCAACAGTATACCCAACGTCACCGACGCAGTTGTTCTTCGGTAAGGCTGTGCTGCCTTTGCTCGATCGGCTAGCTGTCCGTTTCACAGAAATCCCCGACGCTAATCTTGCTTTCCCTATTCTTAGGGAAAAGTCCATGGGATGAAGCTCTTCTTGGTTCCCTTCTTCTACTCCCAGTGACCAACTTTACCCCCATGGCATTAAAGAGCTACCACCGCGAAACTTTGAATGGTACGACCGACAGATATGCTGGAAAATTGCCGATTTACCTGACGGGAAATTTGTCCAGACAACTGGTATGAAGAGCGCGCAGCACCTCTAAACGGCGTACTCCCACGTGATGGAGTGGTAAGAGCTGCTAGCGTCAACCTTGCCTTCAATATCCTTCTCACCGGAGCCTTCTTTTGCAGAAAGAGTACAAGACGACGACTGGAACAGATTTCAGTGGGGCTCAGCCGATTATCCCGGTGCGTGTCTTGAATATCTGGATCGCGTTGAAAACTTGAAAATTGATGTACTTTTCCACTCACAGCGTCAGAAGAATCGCATGATTAACGACGGCAACGTCGATGAGGCAATTCGCCAGACTGCTGAACTTAATTGGAGTCGAGGCTTTCGGTCGATTCTCCCTGTACCAGATCCGGTGCCAGACCGCGGAATGATCTCGACTCAGCATCGAGTGCACATCAACCACTTTCCTCATTCGCAATCCTCGACGTCAACTGCCGGGGCCATGATCGCGGCTGGGGGGCCTGGTGGAAGAGCTGTCGAACGTGGTAAAGCCGCTTCTGGAGCGATGGGCGAGGTTTATAGGAAGAGCTCGGAGCCACAGAGAGACACACTGGCGCAGCGATCCTGGATGTACTCCACTGATCCGATGATTATCGCCATGCAGAAGCGAGAGGCATCCAATGCTAAAACGCCTTCACAACCGGATTCAGGAAATAACAGGACGGAGAACTACGGCCGACAGATCACCTCCATCACGAGTATTCGACACCACCACAAAGGAGTCTTCGTGGACGACGAACCGGAGCATCAGCAGTGAAGTCGGAAGTCTCAGACAGCATCTTCCTGTCAGACAATACCTAACATCAAAACACAAATCTAGCGAATCAGTTTTCATCCATTTTTTTTCTTCTAAAATGCCGCCATTTGCAGGTCAATTTCAGTGCTGCTTGTCGCGCTTTGTGTCAAATGTACAAGCTTCGTTCAGGTTACTGGGACGCGCCATTCTCAGCAAGACACATCCTGTAGCAGCTCTGTACAAGCAGCAATGTCAATACGAATTTCATCAGCACCTCTTCCGACCAACGTGAGAAACCCAAGAAAACTGTACCAAGAATTCTTCTTCCGTCATGTTGAGCAGATCTTCATCATCCACGCCATCCAACCGCTTCGGTTGGCCATTGACGGTAATCTCCATGTCTGTACTAACCCCTTCATCGTCAGTACACCACTCCCACTCGACGTCTTCCAGCTCTTCCTCGTCCATGGCGTCTCCATTCATTTCGGCGTCCCAGCCCTGTTTGTCGACCTGTACCTGCACCTCCCCTTCGTGGTTCTCTTCGTTGTAACGCTCCAGCTCTGCCATGTAAGCTCGCTTGAACGCTTCCTGTCGCTGTTCCTCCGTCATTTCACTTTGAGTGAGAGGATCCACGCCCTGAATGCCACTTTCCATGGGGATCGGCTGCTCTTCAGCAACAGCAGCGGCAGCTTGTAAGTGTTTCGCCGCCATGTGCCCACTGATAGAACTGCCCTGTAAGAATTCCGGTAACGCACGAGGAGCAGCGACTTGCTGGTTCGCAGCCTCCTTGTCCTCTTTCCGCTCTCTGCTGGTTAAATACTCGTCCTCCGCTTGGTCGTTGCCTGCGATATCCACAATGATCTCCTGATCCTGCGCGCCGTACGGATACAAGTAGGACTGGCTGTTCTGGTCGTCTCCACGGTTGCCACCGCCGTTTCCCGCTCCTCCGCCTCCTCGGCCGCCTCCACCTGCAGCATTAGCGGCTCGTGCGCTGTTGCCTCCAATTCCAGCCGCTCGGTTATCACTGGGTAAATTAATCGGCAAGGCGTGGCCTTCCTTGACGAAATCTCCAATACGGCGCAGCACCTCGTAGATGCCTTCGTGCATTCCGATCTGCTTGTTCATCTGGTCTTTAAACTTGCGCTGCAAATCCTGGATCCGAATGAGCCGGTCGTTGTTGTCACATTCCAGCAACAGTTCGTTACAGTGTCCACACCGGAACTGGTACTGCCCAGGCATCAGTAGCAGCTGTGCTTCCAGTGCGGTATATTCTCGACCACACTCCGGGTCACTGCACTGGAACGTTTGGCGTTCGATCTCCAGCTGCTCGCTGTCTTTGAGATGCTCGTGCATCATATACAGTCGGTACTGCACCACGTCCACAAAGTACTTGTAGTCAATGTACCAGTACGACGTGGACGAGCTGCCGCCCACCCGCTTGTCATTGAGCACCTCTCTGGTTGGAATAAAAAGAATGAAAAATAAGAATAATAAAATACCAAGAAAGTAAAATACATGACACTGACTCGCAGACGAGGTTGTCCTGGTGCAGCTCGTTCATGATTTTGCGGACTTGGCGAGTCTGTAGGTTCACTGCGTTCCCCATTTCGTCATCCTGTAGTGATATAAGCGTAAAATACCGTTAAAAAGATAGCAGAAAACAGAGACAAAATGCATCAGGAGAGAGGACGAACTTTCATAAACTTCTCGCGGATTAAAGCACTGAGCACAACGACATGTTCATCCGAGTAGAAGGCGCTGCAAGGAGAGAGAAGGTTCAGCCATCTCGTAAACACACAGAAAGGAGAAGGGGACGCACCGCCCCACGAGGTTCACGAGCTTCTCCACGAGCCCCGCCATGCTCACAACTGTGCGAGTTCGAGACTGCGATGAGTATTATATTTTAGGTTTCAAACCAAAACCTCTTTAATAGAATTCTCAAAATGTGACAATTTTTGACAAAATGAAATTTAAAACGTTAAATGATTAACCCTTTCACCATCCAACCTTGCAAGGTACTGTAGTACATGTACTTCGAAGTATTTAGTATTTGCATGACCTAAATGATCGAGCTACCTGACTGTTCCATTGACTCATCTTGTACCTGTGAATCTGCAGAACAACCCAGTTCTCCGATACATGACCACTTCACTCCGTCCTCTGCACTTCTTGACTCCAGAGAAAGCGAATAATTTCTCGCTGCTGTGCTGCATCCGACTGCAAGTAGTCGTTCTGTGCAGCCTTGTCCTTCATCAGGTATGTCAACGCACTTCCGAATCTCACGAGGTACGGCTCAATCTGCCCGTTCCACAACTTGTCATCCCACGACACTTTCGTTGTCTTCGTCTTTGCGTTATCCGCATGTAAATGCTCCACTAGCTCCCCTTCCTGCACTCCCAAAATGTACAGATACGTCTGTAGTTGCGCAATATCGTACTTCGGGAGAGGTGACATGAATCTCTTGAGTCTGTTCTTCACTTCGATCACCTTCCCGTCGGCTCGACCATCGATCTTCCCGCCCACCAATAAATTGTAGCTCCCCACCGTCGCCACTTTTTTCTTTGAGAACACTAAATTCCTCTCTTTCACCACCACTTTCTTCTGTGTCTGGTACTGTTCAATACCTGCCGTCTCCTGTTTAACTCCAAAGCCCTTGTTCATTGTCGAAGTTACGAACTGCACCACTTCAGCTTTAACCTCCACTGGAGTAGTGGGCGGCAATGTCTCCACCACTTTGGCTTGCGCTTTGGCAACCTGTTGGATCGTTTCAGCCTTGGAAGCTTCTTCGATAAGCTCATGAATGGCTGGAGCAGCTCCCAAGTCTTCCACAATAGCTTGCATCTTCTCTTCAGGGGTAATCAATGATACGGAGAGTTCTTCTTGGCGAGAAGAGACCTGACGAGGGTTGGTGCGGCGCCACACGTCCAAAAAGACGTCCTCGATCTTCCGGTACGGGTTTAGGGCGCTGATGACCGGCACCTCGCTCGCGAAGACCATGATGTTGCGGCCCAGCGCCCGACCATGGGCTGCGCGTGCCATTTTGTACAATAATTGAGAGTGGTGTGGTGCACTTATTGTGTACAATTATTTCGAAACGGCACCTAAACAAAATGGCAGCAAAATTAATTCTCCTGGTGCTTGATCAGCCCCTCTTCCAAGTTGACGATCCTGAAGTGAGCTGCTTGCGACTTGTTCTCGGGTATGCCTCTAATAATGGTGAGATTATTGGTGTTTGATGGCCCTTTTAGCGTAATCCAACCGCCCAGCCCAAAGTAACTGGACAAACAGAAGAGAGGAGTGCTCGTCTTGGCCTCCAC
This sequence comes from Phytophthora multivora, assembly GCA_001314345.1. Taxonomy (NCBI): domain Eukaryota; phylum Oomycota; class Peronosporomycetes; order Peronosporales; family Peronosporaceae; genus Phytophthora; species Phytophthora multivora. The sequence goes on from LGSM01000362.1 coordinate 11,594, forward strand.
CAGGAACTGCTCGTACGAGTTGAAGTCTGCACCTTGCACTTTCAGGTTTCCGTATCGGTTGATACCTAGAAAATTACTTGACTTCTCACTTTGGAATCCCCATACGTCGCTGTCGTCGCCCAATGTGTACGCACGGAAAGTACACCCGTCCACCACAACGTCAGCACTGTAACAACAAAAGAATCAGAATGTTAGTACACTTCCGTAGAAAAGGCTGGTCTCTCCTTCACATACCTCAGCAGAGCTTCTCCTTCAACATCTCTCAAAAATCTCCCTGTGTTGATCTCCTGGAAGGCGCATCGAAAGCGGAAGACCACAGGGATCTTCCTCCCCGCCAGTTTGTTCGCTTGAATGCCCACTTTCTTCATGTCGTGGTGCACTCGTCCAATCTTCGAGTCCAGTCTTCCCAACTGTTCGTTCTGCGTATCCAACGCGCTGCCCAGTGCCAACGACTGTTCCTTCAGCTCCACCAATTGCGGCTCCAGACTCCTCAAAAACTTATCGTGTATATCCTCTATAGAATTGCCAGTAGCTTGACTCTGTTGCTGAGGTCGTCTAGCTTGCCCACCATTTGCCCGATTCTCTTCAAGATTTCGAGAACCTCCACCGCCACTTCCCCCTTTTTCATGGACACTCCCATAATGCATTCCCAGCTGATCTGGAGACTCGAACATGACTTTGCACTCAGGACAAATAAACCCCATCGCAATCTGTAAAATAAAAAAGTTAAGGAACGCACTAACCACAGCAACACCTTGAAAAAATACATACCTCATTTACCGTCTTATTTGCTGAAAGCTGTGGCGCTGTCGAGAACTTATTATAAAACCAGCCAGACCAAGTCATGCCCCTGAGAACGCGCTTGGACATGTCCACAGTCGCCTGCGTCTCGTCCACCACGCGCTCGCTGCGCCCCAGCTGCTCTGCCTGCATGCTCAGTGTGTGCGCTGTAGCTCTGCCCATCTGCAGAGACTCGGCTGTGTCCCGCAGCGCCTGCGTGTGGCGCTGCTCCCACTCGAGCGTCGCCGTCGATTCTGCCCGCCGTGCCATATTCTTCTCTGACGTCTGATTTTTCGAGTTGACTGCAATAATCGTACTTAGCCGAGAATTAGGTTTTACCAAAATTTCGGTGATCGAAACACAATAATGTCGCCTGCCACCTTTACAATTCTGTTTCGTTCCCAACGTTCCCGATGGTCACCAGCTCATCTAAACGAGATCACAGCGGCGACGAGCGCCTTGCAGGCGTCAAGCGCGCTCGCACATCGCTAGACCAAGAGCAAAGCAACCCAGACGTGTCGGAATCAGTCCAATATGTGCCCTACGAGCGCCTCAAGAACGTGTCATTACCAGACGAGATTTCAGCTCTACCTCACGTCCTGAGTCTCCTGGACAGGCTGCTAATGACTCCGGAGGAAGCCCTGAGAGAGGCAATAAAGACGAACCATTTGAAGTGGGTACAGGAGATCCTGAATAGATTCCCCTGCGACTTTACTGACGCCATGGCGCAGGCTGCGGGTCTAAACCGTCTAAACGTCGTCAACCTGATCATCCGGGACATCTTCACGGGTAGTGGCGCGTCATCAATGGCGATAGATGAGATCGGTATTCGATTCGATGGTGACGTCATGCTCGAGATCATGGCGAAGGGGGCGTTGGCAGCAGCTCGGAACGGCCACGTCGCCATCGTGGGGCGGTTATTGCCCATGGTCATTGATCAGGCACGTAACTCCGCCAACTACTTGCTGTACTGGTTCGACGAAGTTCAGAAGATTATGGATGAAGGCGCAGTGCACGGGCAATTGCCGGTAGTGGAATTGATGGTCCAGCACGCATCAACCGACCACTATGAAGGTCGGTATTTGCGATGGACGGCAGACGATACCCTGACCAAGGCGATTCTCGCTGGCCACGCTGATGTGGCCGAGTATCTAATCAACCACAGGGGGATACCTTGGAACCTCAAAAATGCCTTCATCGTGGCGCTGGATAAAGGACAATTGGCCCTTGCTGAGAGAATCCGGGAGCTCTACCCGGAACAGATGCGTGGACAAAACTTGTTCATCAACGTGACGTGTTCAGGAGACCTTAAGGCTGTGGAATATTTGTACAACAAAGGATGCAACGACTTGGAGCTGATTGGACAAGCGTTTGCCTATGCGGCAAGTGAAGCACAGCTTCAAGTCGTCGAGTTCTTGGTTGAGACTAGTCGCGTGTCTTCCAAGGCGTTCGAGAAAGCTTTCACGCGCGCATGCTCCGGGTATAAACCTGCATGCATCGATACCGTCACGTTCTTATACAAGTTGAACCGGGCCCCACCGCATTGCATCGATCATGCCTTTGGACTTGCGAATAGCGTTGCGGTAGTGAAGCTGCTGTTTGAGAACGAGAAGATCTCGGAGAAAGCCATTACTGCTGCCTTCGAGAGCGCAGTGCGGCTGTATCACGAAGAACACCCGGAAATCATCCTGTTCTTGTACAAGCAGCCCTGCATCCCGTCGGAGTTGATCGATAAGGCGTTTCTACATGCAGTCAAGTCTCTGAATGCAGGGTATCTCGGGGATACAGCAAAACCTACGAAAACACAAGTCGTGAATTGTTTGCGAGCCGATGAACGTCTGTCTTCCAAGACGATGGGCGAAGCTTTCGTGGATGCTGTCAAAAACTGCAAAAAGGATATGATGACGTTGCTGTACGACGAGCGACGCACTCCGCCCGAATTTCTGGTAAAGTCATTTGTGAAAGCAGCTCATCGCAAAAAAACTGGACTCGTGAAGGAGATTCTGAAGCTTCTCTCAGTCCAAGAACACGTGCCTCGGAAGTTCCTGCACGAGACTTTCATCGCTGCCGCTCGTCACGGCCAAATGTCTATTCTCGAGTTCGTTTGTAAGAGTTTACCAGCCGATTTGCCGTTGGAAGTCTTGAAGAACGCCCTCGACGTCACCAGAGGCAACCACAAGATGGAGAGTTTCATCCGCAAGATGGTTTGCGATCAGGTCTTTAAGGAAACGTAAGTGCATAACGGACCGGCAAGAACCTAAGTTTTGGTTTAGGTATTTATATGTTAGGTTTCCTGATATTGGCGTCCCTTGCGAAGAATCGACTTGATGCAGCACAAAGATGCCAACGCGAGTACAATCAAGTCTATCCAAGCAGTGGAGTTCGCAGTCTTGAGTAGTATTACGGTGAGGGAGGAGTACAAGGCGAAGCTCTGCGCGTTACTATCAATTATTGCTCCACGATCGAAACTACCTGAACAATTAATTTCCGACCGTTCCAAGAAAATCATTCCGAAATTCAAGCAAAAACACTCAAAACGAGCTCCTGGGTATGAAGAGGGTAAGGAAATCCACGAGCTTGGCGATTTACTTTTGCTGGTTCGAGCAGCTTCCGTGGATGTTGTCGAGAATATCCAGAAGTGGAGAAAAATTGTGCATCAGAAAATCCCTCGACCTTATATCTACGAAAACGGGAACTATTTGTTGGGAATGTGCGAAGATCTCAATTTCTTGGACCAAATCGCAGACTTAGTGGAATGGCTTGGCTTTCGACTATTGCGCAATCCCTTTATTGTCGACAAGTCCCTTGATGATATTGTCAGTTCTCACCTTGTGGTTGTTGTCCAGGACAGTCGTTCCCTGAAGTACTGGAGCTCTGCTAGTTGGCGTCACAATAATAAGCTCGTTAGCAATGAAAAAGCGCAAAAGACAGCCGTTTCCAAGGCTCATTGGAAGGATTTACCGCCACCGCAGCCTCTTACGAAACCTTTGGCTAGTATTGGACCTGAGGACGATGTGGTGGATGGATCTCGTATCGCTTGTGCCCAGGAAATATTGTTGGAAGAAGAGAGTTTTCATGGCCGATTGCTGGCTCTAAAGGCAGCTCAAGAGTACGTGGACCGAGGACCGTCAACATTTAAATTGGAAAGCAGTGACAACAATGCAGAGCCTTCAACTGTTTACGACGCGATTGCAATGTGGAATTTGCAGCTAAAGTAAGTCAGAACGAATGGAATTATATTGACAGAAAAATAACGTTTTTTTATCGATCTAGGGCTGCAGAGTACCGGAATTCTCTGTTGCGTCGAGAGAGCGCACAGGTTAAACTCACACTTCAAGACTTGAGGAATCAGGTACGCAGTTTGATACCTAACCTGTATTGGAACGTTTTAACGGAAGGATGACCTGTTAGGTGCGCTGGATAACGCTATGTTGCGAGAGTGATCGGACTAGAGACCATCGTGTCTGGTACGACTGTGTACAATTTGATACTCTTCTTGTGTTGCTGACAATCAAGCTACTACTATAGGAAATGTCGCGATATGTACCGACAAGAGGCTCTCAAGGTGCATTCCAAGCTGGTAGAGACATTGGAGCATTGTCTTGGCGTGTTGGAAGGCCAAGAAACCTGCATCAAGGGAGAGTCGGACAAGTGTAAGGGCCGACTAAGTGCGTTAAAGGTGGAGAAGGTACTGTAGATCTGCGTATCCTAAAGTTTACAGCGAGAAAAACTCACAAAATGATTTTTTATTTTCCACTCGAGTAGGAGAAACAACGAGTAGCTAGACTCAACGATAAGAAGGAGGAAGAGCTCGCAAGACATGAAAAGTTTCGTAAAAAGACGACAGACCTTCGTTCCAAGGCGCAAAAGCAGCTACTACCTCCGGAAAGTAATACTGGAAGTTCAAAGAATATCTATGCGGATATCGAGAAGGATATTCACGTTATAACCAGAAAATCGACTTCCCTGGAGGGTGAGAGTCCAGAAACTATTGCTCGTCTACTAGAGGAAAAGCGTCAACGGTCGATTGACCAGAAACGAGCTCGAATTGAACAACAAGCGCGACTTACAAAGGACAACGAGCTGGGACTGGACCGCAGGCGAGCTGAAAATGTGGCTATGAAAGCTGAAGACGCTTTATCTCGACTGGTGGAGCGTGAAATAAAAAGAAAATCTCAACTGAAGGCTCGGAAAGACAAGATGGATCGAGAAGCTTCGTGTGCTATGTTCAAGTGCACGCACGAGATGAATGGGAAGCGATTTGTCATATCTCTGTACATGCGGAACGCTCGTGGATATGATTTGGAGGGACTTCGTATCATAGCATATGATCCTCGCTCTTCTTCGTCATTCACTATGACAATGACTCTTCGTGAATTTAATTCTCTTGGATATGGACGCACAAGTGAAGGTTTGGGGGCATTCTGTACGTGGCTATGCTTGCTTTATGAGAAACGTCGTCGTCAATTCCGCCTGGTTTGGTCGGGAGCTCCGTGTCCTCGTCCTCTTCGAATACGAGAAAATGATCATACGCTTATTTGCGTTCATAAAGAAGGACTAAAGATGCGAAACGTGCGGAGCGGAGGTTATTCACTTGTGGCTGTATATACAAGGGTGAATAACCCGTCAGTTGTGAGCTTTGTAGTGAGTTCGTGGACTAAACAAGGGGTTTATCTTACGGAACATGGCGTCGAAGCTCGTTGTCTTCTTCTTGGTAGTGATCTTGACGTTCAATGGGGATCGTCAGGCCACGCAACAATTGTATGGAGGCACCAAGCACATCAGTGGGAAAATGATGATACCAAGTCGCCCAACATCGGCCAACGGATCTATTCAAGTGAAATTATTGTGAACCAAGTGAGATATTTCCTTCATTTACACGACACTAGCGAGAGTGCATATACCGTGAATTTCGTTCCAAAACCCAAGAAAAGTGGATCCACACAAGAAGAAGCGGGCAATACGTTGGCACTTTTAAAGCACAAGGTCAACCCATACAATGTGCACTTTTCCTCGTCTAATTTTGCAGATTTCATATCGTTAACCAGCTTCGAGCATATACCCGCCAAAGGTGAGCAATCGAGACAATGGAAGGCAACTGTTTCGCCCAAGTGGACGGGAAAAATGGCAAAGTATGTTCGTGTGATACGACTGGCGAAATATGCGTGCAAAGTTAACGGACTGTTCTGTTTGATCGCGATGTTTATCGTCCAGCAGAAGACCGAGTTCCGAGCCCATTTACTGCTGGAAATCACGTGGCTATCACCATCTTTTTCACCTGGTGGTGCCCCAACACGTCAATCTCTACGCATTGCGCTATCCGATTATCTGCGCTGTGCGAATGCATCACGCCGTTTTGCAGCGAGATTGCGCTATGATGATATCGAAGGTGAAGCAGAATGCTCGTTATGTTTGGCATACACTATGGCGCGGGCCAAGTTACACGAGAACGATCTCGCTGTACCTGACGGAACGTTTGATTATTCTTTTAGCTGCTCCAATTGCGCTCTGATTCAATATCGACGGCTTCACGCACTCCAAGAGCTTATTATTCACCGAACTATCGCGCCCGAACTACTGGAATTGATCTACCATGGGCACTGTGACGTGTGTGCAAAGCTGGTCCCGCCAATTGTATTTGTTCTGGGGTCATCAGCAGTTTATTTACCACTGTTGAAACCTTATTTCGCGTCTCTCGACTGCAGTAAAAACGGATTTTTGCACTTCAGTGAAGGTCATTCAATCACTCAAGAAGGACTACACGTGCGAGACTCAGTTCTACATACATTAGCGCGAGATCAGGTCGTCATTCTGTCCAATGCCGACTTTGGAATGACAGTGGCCAGTGCCAACATATTCGCGAATGAGCTTCACTGGTGGCTTTATCCGGACCACCACGATCTTCCCTGTCATGTGGCGTACATTTTAGGCCGTAACACCGTTAGTACCGATGAAAGCGACGTTGGGTGCCGTGATTTTGACCTCATTGAAGCTTTGCGGGCATTAAATCTCGCATCGTGTCGAATATCCGAGCTGGAGCCTGTTCATTTAGATTTTGGAGAGGGAGAAGACGATCATGCCTCTGCATTTGATGCTTATTTAGTAGCAGAGGCAGTTCTGATTGAAGCTACACGGGTACTGCTTCATCCTGATTACAAGTGGCAGAAACCACGGGAAATTATCGGAGCTTCGAGTTGGAGTTCCGCATGCAGCTTTTTGTTGGATCCTGTCCAGCTTAGTGGCCATTTGCAGCGCTGTAACGTACTACAACTGAGTACAATGACGGGAGATATTCTGGATGCATACTTTGCCCACGCCAAGTGGCCCCATGACTACCCACAAGTTCGACCCCAATTCTACGGGTTGTTGGATTTTATGCTGCACGTACAGCATGTTCGTCATATCCTTGGAATGAAAGGCGGCTCATTGCAGGGACCACCAGTTAGGCATGTTAAAGACGGAGAATCTACTGAGCATGAACAGCTTGCGAAGAACACCAGTGTCATTGATTGCTCTCAGCTAGATCATGCCACGGAGATCTTTTTATAGGATATTACTTCTATCATATCGTATGAGGATATTATGAAACAGATATGTGAAAGTATATCACTTGGCGTTATCGGCCTCGTTTTACCAGATAAAGTGGTGGTGATCCGCTTCATCGCCTTGATCCACTTTGTTCTCGTCCTCAGCGTGCTTGATGTGTCGAGCTGGCTGCGATCGCCACATAACTTGCCTTCCTTTGCGTTTCTTGGGCGCCTGCATACTTCTCTCCATGGATTTTTTCATTCTCTCCTCGTACATTTTCTGCTGCTGGGCGATTCGTTCCTGTCGAACTCGTTCGCGACGCTCCTTCTCCTTCTCTTTCTCCGCTTTAGCCACATAATCCTCTGGCATTTGCTCAATTGCACTCAAGAGGTCTTCAAGACGAGCCTCCAGGTCTGTTAGCATGTACAAGGTGGACGAATTGGTCTCCGCTTCAAAGCCGCAACGCTTGTACACTTCCAAGACGCGGTCCTGCAGCTCCTTGAGCATTCGTTCCTGTGCGTTTTCGCCCGTTCCTCCTTGAGATCTCAGTCGCAGTTGACTGGCTTTACTCTCCTCCACGCCGATCTGTTGCTGCAATCCATCCACGTTCGTTTTCAGTGCTTGGGTCTTCCGATCCATCGTCTTCTTGGTCTCTCGGTAGTTCTGTTTCAGTTCCTCTAGCGTTTGTTCCGTCTCCTGGCTGTTCTGGATCAAGAAGAGATTGCTCTCTTCCAACGCCGTGAAAATATCCAGTAGTTGCTGTGGATTCTGGAAATACATGGGGATTTCCTCCTCACTGCTGGTTAGAGGCATGCTGTCCAGGTTGGGCATAGGCGGCACAACGATCTCCTTGAGTTTCACCGTCTTTTCCGTCTTCTTCTTGCCGTTCTTCGAGTCCGGACGCTCCTTTTCCGCACGTTCGCGCTCCTCGATCTCGGCCAGAGCTTTGGCTTTCTGCAGTTCCCATTCTCGCAGGATTTTATCCTTGCGCTTTTGCAGCCGAGCCATTTGCCTTGCTCGCTTCTTGTCGCGCTGCTCGATCTCGTACTCTTGCGGCGTCAGTTCGTCCAAAAAGGCCTTGTATTGAAGACAGTCTTGGAGCTGCTCACTGAGCTTGGACATGTCGCTCTGCACGAGTTGGATCTGCTGGTTCAGCTTCTTGATCTCCTGCACTTTATCCGCCTTCGCCTTTGTCTCTTTTTCGGCGCGTTTGATCGCTTCGTGCGCTTTCTTGTCGTTCTCTTTGAGGAACGTGTCGAAACGCACTGCGTCTTCTTCCAGCATCAGTTCGCTCTTCTTCAGCGCTTCTTCTTTCAGTTGCGCCTTCTCCTCGAGCTTCCGGATCTCTTCACGTTTCGTGTCGAGCGACATTTGCACGAGAAACATCTCGCGCTTCTTCGCGATGAAGTCGGTCATATTCTCCTTTTCGCGGAGGCGGTCGTTGGATATTGTCGCAGTCGCTGCAGCCACGAGGCCTCGAGTCTGACGGGATTGAGACGCCGAGTAGTTATCTAAACCCGTTGGCTGTAAGACATCAACATGAAGGAAAGTTAGATGTGAGTTTTATCATACAAAACGATATGATCGTACTGCATCGTCCGTGCGGAAGCGACGGATGTTGCCGATCTTGGACGAGGCCGTGGTTTTATCGTAGATTTTGAGCCGTGAATTCCTACTTTTCTCCTTCAAAGTGGTAAGAAAAAAAAATCAGGATTTTATCTCTTTTTCTTACGGGATGAAACTGGAACATACTTCTTCCTTTCGCTGCTTCTCCGTCTCCCGCATACGGAAAACCTCCTCATCGGACGGAAGCGTGAAGGGATTCGACTCCGCCGAGTGTTCTACATTGAAGGACTGTTAGTTCAAGCGAAGAAGAAGCTAATTCTACACGTAGTGGAGAGGAAGTTTGTACCGGAGATAGTTCGACTGCGATGCATTGCAGACAGAAGCTCAACGAGTGCAGACACGTTATGTGGGGGAACGAACCAAAACAGCGTCGGGTTTATTTCTGGTCTGGAGACCGCAATTCTACAGTTTTCGAAACGCCCTTGACTACATTGAGAAAAAAATTGGCAATAAAGACAATAGTGATGAGCTCTGTGGATGACGTTCTTTTGAGAGAAGCTGCACCTTCTTCGGATTTTGTCGAGACGGATGCACAACTCTCCGATGAGCGAATGGTGTTCAACTGTCGACCAGACTTGAGTGGGCGCAGCGTCCTCTTTCAAGGCAGAAACCCTAGCGGTGACCAGCGCCAACCAGTTCCTGTGCAGCTCGTGACGGTGGATGGTCGATTGCTCTTGGGGTTGTCTGTTCCGGCCATTTCAAGCAACGAGTCCCCTATTATCCCGAGACAAGACGACGATAAGTTGGCGCGGGTACAATCCGTTTGTCATTTACTTTTTCAAATGGCGTTCGTACTGGCAATAGTACTTAAACTTTGTTGACAGATTCTGGTAACAACGAAGACGCTAACTGATCCGACCAGCGAAATCCGACTCCGACGATTGCAGGTATGATAAGCTTGAAAAAAAATATTTATTCTCAACCACGTCTTGATTTAATCTCTTGTGGCCGGTACTTGTAGCTCACGCTTGTTAGTGCCGCAGTTGGGAATTTCCTGCTTACTGTCGCTTTGCTCTGCCCCGCCAGCACTGGTACGACGTGGATATTTCAAAAAATATATCGCAAATAACCTCCATGCTCCACTGTAGGTGCTTGGTATCACGCTGATGCCTATCGATCTTGGAACGGAGCGCAACATGTCGAACGTGTTGTCGCTGTTCGCCCCCTTCTTCTCGCTACTTCAATGCTCAGCAACGGGGTTTTAGTCTCTGCAACGTACTTAAGAATGGATGCGCTGCTGACGGTGTACATTTCCGGTAAGAACGCTCAGTACAGTAGTTGATCGTTTCCTGACTCGCTATACGTCTGTAGCCATCGCAGTACTCGACATTTGGTCTCTGATATCGTTGCTCCCTCACGCGCTCTTCTTCTTGCGCTTCCTCTTCGACGTTCTACTCGTTGGGATCACACTGGAAGTTCGAACTCATGTGGTAAGTCCAACAACTGTCCAAATTGAGATAGAAATCCAGACGACTGACACTCCCAACTCGTAGGAACAAACGTGGTTTCTAACGAGTTTCCACCGCCTTCGCGCTTGATTTAACCACCGCATAACGAAGATTCGTCTTTTGATACTACAGTACTGTACATTGAAGTGCTCAATCGCAAAAAGTGTATGTCGTCTACTAGTACACAGGAAATAGTGTGTGCTTTGCACCGTTCGATTGCGGTCGTCTCCTTGTTGCAAGTCGCGCATGGTGCAAGTCTCCAGCGCGCCACCTTCAAGACACCTCCGTCACTACAGTAACTTGCACGCAAAGGTGACCGCAGTTTGACACGCACCTCCACCGAAATGGCGATGGATTTTTTCAGGGGCGGACCGTCGTGCCATCACGGAAAACGTGGGGGTTCGACGAGTACAGAGTAGTGATTGTCGACTCGCGTTCCCGCTGGCCATGTGGACGTTGTTTGTACCCATCCGATGTGGCCCAAGGTCTCTCTTCCCGTCGAGTCTTCGAGCCTTTCGGTCTGTGGCCCGTTTGGGCGCCACTGAAGAACAAAAGAGCGGCGATCGACACGCCGGATCTCTCTCCCCCGACTCGGTCGGTCTGCCGCTGGACAATCACTCGCCAGTGGTGAAAAGTTCCGCTCTTTGCCGTCGTCTCGTTGGTCTCTAGACAGAATAAAGCAACACACAAAGTGTCGTACGGATGGAAGCAACACTGGGTACTGTACTATTGTCTGCTGGAAAAAAACAAAACAAATCTGTGACGTACAAATGTGTTCCCAATGTGTTCCCAATGGCGGGGGAGAGGCGCGACTCTTTTCCACCAATCACCATATCCAGGGTTCGGTCTATACCGACTTTCAGTCTACCCTAAAACTTTCCCCCATTATACAAATATCAAGTCCTCCATCTGTGAAACTTTCAGCGTATAAATGACGGTCACAACCAAACCACCCGGTGAACAATAGTATCGGTCCTATATAGGCAGTCGCTCTTCCCCCTCCCATCGTAGACGTCCAGTGCGAGCCGATGTTCGCCCCGGACGCGGAGGCCTCCGCCTCGACGCCCATGACCAACGAGGAGCTGCTAGCGCACCAGCTCGACCTGCACCAGAAGATCCAGCAGCAAATGCAGCTGCAGATGGAGATGAGCATGCAGCTCGGCGCGCGTCAGTCGCTCACGTCTTCGCTGGCGAAAGTGGAGCCGGACTTGGGCGACAACGTCTTCGACATGCTGGACGACCTCATCATGATCCCGTCGGGGGCGGTGGCGCCCGAGCGCGGCTCCCTGTCCAAGCAGGCGCGAGAGGAGACGATGGACGTGGATGACGCGCCGGCCGTGGGCTCCGGCAGCGTCAGTGGAGGCCGCGACAGCCTCGCAGACATCCTCGAGAGTCTCGATATGGACTTGGACGACGAGCTGAATGACGACACGCTGTCATCCGGCAGCGAACGCGCTCGCAGTGCCAGTGACTCGCTGGATGAAGGCGATTTAGACGATCTCGATGATCTGGACAATTTAGATCTGGATCTGGATCTGGACACGCAGGACCAAGCCGTGGACAAGGACGACAAGACCGACCCGAATGAACACGCGCCGGCTGAAGAGGAGTTCGTGCATTTACGGCGCTCGTCGCTGGACCTACTGGCTTCTATGAGTGGGAGCACCTCCAGCGTCTCGAATAACGCCACGGGCAACTTGTGCACGTTGATCTGGGAAGGAGGACTGCTGGGACTGCGATTGCGACATTCCCAGTCGAGAATGATGCCGGCAGTGTCGAAAATCACCGGGAAAAGCGCGATTTTCGGCGTTCATCTCGTGGAAGTGGGCGATTTGCTCTTGAGAATTGGAGACCGGGTCACGCGCGATATGGAGTTTTTGGAGGCCATTAACTACCTCAAGGAGGTGCCCAAGCCCTGCAAATTGGTGTTCAGACGGTTGATGGCAGACCCCATGGCGGTGAAGCCCGTGCAGCCCAAGGTGAAGAGCGTAATTGGCTTGAAACTGGCCGCCAAGTTTGAGGAACTGACAGCAGCGGAGAACGAGAAATTCCCGCCACAACCGGCAGTGAAACTCGAGGCGAAGTACGAGATTAAGTGGATTGACGGGCCGCTGGGCATCAGTCTCATTGCGAGCAAGGACGTGCCGTACCCGCTTGTGACGCGTATCACGGGGAAGAACCGCTCGCCACAGGTGCAAGACGTGCAGCCAGGTCACTACCTCGTGCAGATCGGCACGTACAATACAGCGGACGGAAACTTTAACACGGCGATTAAGTTCCTGCAAAAAGTGCAGAAGCCCGTGTCACTCTTCTTCTGTCCAGGCAACAAGAAGGTTTCCGCCCGTCCGGACCCGACCGAGGAGGAATACGACCACATTTGGGAGAAGAAGCAGCCGCTGTGCTTCACTGTACGACCGAACGCTGCTGGGAACATGATTGTTGCCGACTTGGGTAGCGCCAAGTCGATTAAGGTGAAGGTTAAGGGCGCTCCGAACAATGTGGCAGCGTTTGTGAGCTCCGGAGACCGGATCATGTGGATTAACGATGAAAGCGTCAAGGACTTGACCTTCCACGAGTCTCTGCTGAAGTTACGCACTGCTAAGCGGCCGCTGGTTATTCGGTTTAAGAAGGGCTCTCCCGAAGACGCGATCGCAGCTTTGTCCGCTTCAGACGTGCACTCGTCCTCGAAGTTTACGGCTTCAACTTCTTCACTGGCGTCCTCATCATCGTCAGTATCGTCTACATCCTCCACATTGTCGTCGACGTCGTCATCAACGTCTCCACCGTCTTCTGCGTCGTCGTCGTCGTCTGAAAACACAGCGCCTGCTGCCGCTCCGACACCCCCGAAGGCTGCTCAACCGCCTCCAACCCCAGCGCTTCCTACACCGCGAAGCTTCATTAATCCACTCAAGAAAATGAGTATAGCTCTCGGTACCCACGCCAAGGAAACCGCCACCAATCCACCCACCGCGAAAGCGCAGAACGAGCACAGAAAGCACCAGGACAGGCAGCTCCACTCGTCTCACGTATCTCAATCACAGCAACATACCGCCCAGGAAGCTCCCCAAGCCAAATACCGTGGCCATACAGAGGAGGCGAAGCGCTCGGCACACGAGTCAAGGCAACAGAACGCTGGATCTAGCGCTTCAAGAGTTTCCCCGCACGGATCAAGAGGAGGAGGCCACCACCACGCAGCTGCGCCTATAATGCTGACGAAGGATCCTTCTCCTCGAACCAACAGCCCGGACCACGGCGCACATCGGAATGACATGAACCACCGGGTCGCAGACACACAAAACAAGCTGCGCAACTTGGAACACGGTCTACGCAAGTCTCCGTTGGCCAAGTCTTCCAGCGACCCGCTCGACGACACGCCGTTGAAGCCGCTGTCTCGAAGTGGCCACCGTCATGGCTCAGCTCCTCAACTGCCGGGCAGCGAAGCTACTCGAACCAAGGAAAAGGAACTGGAGAAGGACAGCGACGTGTACGAAGTTGTTTGGCCGGAGGGAACGGCACTGGGTTTGACGCTGCGTGTGCATCCGACCACCAGGTTCCCGGTGGTGGCGCGTGTGACCGGTACGAGCAACCTCAAGAACATCGAGCACGTGTCTCCCGGCGATATCCTGTTCGCTGCCAACAACATGAACATCGTACCGCAGCCCAAGTTCAAGCAGACGTTGGAGAACCTGTCGCGCTTGCCGAAGCCTGCAGTATTGCGCTTCCGGCGCGCATCAGCCGCGGCCTACGCTTCCATGAGGAACGACGACTCCGACCAAGCTCTTCCACGTGGACCGTCGCTGAAAGACCGCGAGTACGAGCTTATCTGGCGGGAAAATGCCAACCTGGGCCTCGTGTTTAGCTCGGACAACGACGTACCAAAGGTGACGAAGGTGGATATGGATTCCGGTGGCCCCATGCTGCACAAGGTGTCGGTTGGAGACGTGTTGACGTGGATTGGCCCCATGGAGATCAGCGGCTCGACCTTCCACTCGTCGATGGCGACGTTGCGCGCTGTTAAGCGGCCTGTGGTGCTGCGCTTTTTCAAACGCGGGACATGATCGGTTAGTAGTTTAAATACCTAGGGAAAGCCAACAAGCCAGGATTGTAAGCTCTCGGTGTTAGAAGACGGGGCCTCGACCTGCCCCGCGTGAAAATGTGCTTTTTGGTCGATGTCATCGCGCCGCAGTGTCTTTCATCAATGTACGTACAAGTCGCAAATGAAATAATTAGGCGTTTTTCAGCTTATTGTATCGCTCCCTACTGCGCTTCAAAACATGCCACCACCAGGAGACGACGACGAGTTGAAGCGCTCGAACTTGGCCGCCAGCGCCTGCTTCTTGGTGAGAATCTCATTCCGAGAGTTCTTGAGGTCCGTGGACACGTCCGTAACGTTGATGGCGTCCATAAAGTTGGCCAGGAGCGGTGCCTTGACGTTCGAAGACGGCACAATCACGCCTGCGGTGCCTGACGGAGCCAAAAAGTCTTCAATGGCGAACGCGTAATGGTGCGCGACAGCAAAGCCCAGCATCTCGACGCAGATGACGAAGTCGTTCAAGGCCGAAGCGATTTTCTGTGCGTCCCAACAGTCCGGACAGCCAATGTGCCACTTCTCCGAGATGACCCCGACACTCACCAACATGCTGATCATGATCGACTGCCAGTAGGTAAAGAAAATGATCGCCTTAATAGCCAAAAACTTGGGCCACGGCCGCATCGGCTGCAGTTCTTCGTGAGCTCCATGGAAAAAGATCAATAGACAGTAAAGAGCCCACGTCTGCGACGCACTGAGGATGAAGCACACGTAGCCGTAGCTTACCAGCGGGTTCAACAGTTCCCCTTCACCATAAACTCCAGCCAAACTTGTGATGAGCATGACGATGCTCATCAGTAACTTGATGGGAATGTATTGCAAAATCCCGATGGTCGTTTGACGCAGAAACTTCCCTCCCATGGACCACGGCTGCACGCAGCAGAAGGGGAAAACGTGTGTCATTTGGGGCTTGGAGCGCATCGTGCTGGCTAGAACGGACTGGCCGCCCAAATACTCCACCAGGAAGCAGTGGAAGGAGTAGAGCGCGAAGGCCTCGTACAGGTCGCGCACCGTCTCGAACAGCAGTTTGGACTCGTTGAATACCAGCGCCATATAGGAAGTGATGGCGTAGATTGGTACCATCATGAGGATGCGGATCACGTGCTTGCGGATACCGGCCGACGGGTTGTACAGGAGGTGCGTCCAGATGAGCCAACCCGACAGGATGATGGCCAGCAACGTGAAGGCGCCCGAGATGGCGTACGCCAGCGTCTGCAGCTGCATGGCGACTGCGAAGGGAGACTCGGGGCCTGAGCTGCTCGCTAAAACTGGTTTTTTATCTCTGCCGGAAAAAAAAAATGATTGTATTTTTAAAACTAAGCTAAAGCATATTGTCAGACTGGTTAAACACATATTGCTTATAAAAAGTGTTTTGACCAATCATACGTCTTTATTGGGAAAAAAAATACTGGCGCCAACGCATTTGGCGCGAAGCAACCAGGACAACCCGCAGGACCTTCACTCTGCACTCTCTTCTCTTACGGCTGTAGCCATGGCGGAGGACCAGGTGACAGTGAAGACGGAGGTCAAGACGGAGGTCAAGGCCGACGCGAAGACCGAGAGCGTCTCCAATGCGCCGCGACTCGACGCTACCATGTTCTTCCGGCGTCTTAACCGCCTGTACAGCTCGTGGAAAGTAAGAGAGAACTCTTTCCCCTATTGTACACTCATGCTATCCCGCTAACTTCCCCTCTATCTATTAGGAACATAAAAACGACTCTGTATGGGGCGGAGTGGACTCGTTCTGCGTGCTGGCGGGTCGTGCCCAACAGGAGGAGTCCGGCTACCGCAAGTCCGCAGTGCTGCAGATCTACCTGCTGGGCTTCCTGGAGTTCCCCGAGACGCTGATGGTGTTTACACCTGAGAAACTTTATGTCTTGACTGGAGGAAAGAAATATAATATGCTGGAGGCCGTAGCCAAGGAGAACGCGTCCTCGGACGTGAAGCTGGAGCTGCTCAAGAGGAACAAGGCGGACGGGAACCAGGCCAACTTTAAGGTGCTGACAGACGCCATTAAGGCCAGTGGAGCTAAAACCGGTGTGCTTACCAAGGAAAATCCGTTGGGAGAGCTCGTCGCCAGCTTCAAAAAAGCTCTGGAAGCTACGGAAGTCGAGCAGGTGGAAGTTGGCAAGGGAATTGAGACTGTACTGACGGTGAAAGAGAACGAGGAGCTCGAGAACATCCGCTGGGCCGGAGCTCTTTCCAGCAAAGTGTTCAAGCTCAAGTTCATGGAAGATATGGAGCAGATTATCGATGATGAGAAGAGCATCAGCCACGAGAAGATTTCCATGGCCATTGAGGACGTGTTCGACAACCCGTCCAAGATCAAGGTGACCATTGATCCAGTGGATATTGAGCCCTGCTACCCGCCTATCGTGCAGTCAGGAGGCAAGTACGACTTGAAGCCCAGTGCTCAGAGCACAAAGGACGCCATGAAGTATGACGTCATCATCTGCTCACTTGGAGCAAGATACAAGGGATACTGCTCAAACGTTGGACGTACGTTCTTTATTGACCCCACGAGTTCTATGGAGAAGTCGTACGAGCTGCTGCGGGAGGCACACGAACTGTGTGTGAAGGAGTTGCAGCCCGGTAAAGTCGTCGGTAAGGTGGTGGAAAAGGTACGCAAGTTCATCCAGTCCAGGAACGCCACACTATTCGGCAAGCTCACGAAGAACCTCGGTTTCGGCATCGGACTGGAGTTCCGCGAGTCCTGCAACCTGCTCACTACGAAGAACCAGACGGTGATCAAGGAGGGCATGGCTTTCAACGTGGCTTTCGGCTTCAACGACATCCCGATCCCGGAGTCGCAGCGCAAGAAGAAGAAACTGGACAGCTACGCAGTTTTCCTTGCTGACACGGTTGTCGTGCTGCAGAGCGAGACAAAGTACTACACTAAGGTGCCCAAGGCGTGGGGCAAGGTGCGCTACGACATTGAGGACGGTAACGAGGAAGAGGCGGAAAAGTCCAAGAAGAAATCGAGCAAGAGCAAAGATAACTCGATTCATGGCTCCGTGGACACTTCGCTTTCTGGCACCCGAAACCAAGTGTTGCAATCGCGCCTCCGTGACCAACAGCGTCAACTGGAAGGCAAGGAGACGGACCAGGAGCGCCGTGACCGGCACCAGGCCGAACTGATGCGCAGGAAGCGAGAAGAGGCCATGCGTCGGTTGGAGGAACAGAACAACGACAAGTCAGATGATCCGAAGAGGGAGAAGAGAATCAAGGCGTACAAGGGCCCGCAAGATTACCCGTCTGAGCTGCGTGAACGCCAGGTTATGGTAGACATGCGCGCTGAAGCCGTGATCCTTCCTATCAATGGTGTGCCGGTCCCGTTCCACATCTCGACTATCAAGAATGTGAGCAAGTCTGAGGAAGACAAGGCTACCTACTTGCGTATTAACTTTTACGTGCCTGGCACGTCGCTGGGACGTGACGTCCTACCGGCGATGGCGAACGCGATCACCAAGTTCCCGAACAAGATGTTCATCAAGGAGCTCGGCTTCCGCTCCACGGACGCGCACAACCTGAACAATCAGTTCCGCTTGATTAAGGAGCTCCAGAAACGTGTGAAGCAGCGCGAGCAGCGTGAGCAGGAAGAGTCAGACCTAGTCGTTCAGGAGGACCTGATCTTGACGCGCGACCGCCGTGTTCCTCGCCTGATTGATCTGTCGGCTCGCCCGCACCTGACCGGCCGTAAAACCCACGGTACGCTGGAGGCGCATTCTAACGGTGTTCGCTTCACGACCAACAAGAACCAGAAGCTGGACATTCTGTATGCGAATATCAAGCACGCGATCTTCCAGCCTTGTGACAAGGAGCTCGTGGTGCTAATTCACTTCCACCTGAAGAACCACATCATGATTGGCAAGAAGAAGCAGAAGGACGTGCAGTTCTACACGGAGGTGATTGAAGGCTCACAGACGCTCGACAACCGGCGGCGATCGATGTACGACCCGGATGAACTGGATGAGGAGAACAGAGAGCGCGCCCTGCGTGAGAAGCTGAACACGACGTTCAAGGAGTTTTGTCACAAGATGGAGAGTGTGTCCGAGCGACATGGCAAGCCGGTCGTGTTCGACATTCCGTACCGTGAGCTCGGCTTCATGGGTACTCCGTTCAAGGAGATGGTGCTGCTGCAGCCGTCCGTGCACTGCCTCGTCAGTCTGACGGATATGCCGTTCTTCATCATTTCGCTGGATGAGGTGGAGCACGTGCACTTTGAGCGTGTCATGTTTTCGTCCAAGAACTTTGACGTCGTTTTCGTCTTTAAAAACTTCGAGACCCCGCCTACGCGTATCAGTGCCGTGTCCATGGGCGAGCTCGAGCGTATCAAGGAGTGGCTGGACGACATCGACATTTGCTTCACTACGGGCACTGCTAACTTGAACTGGAAGAGTATCATGTCCACAATCAAGGGGGACCACCGCTTCTACCTGGATACGGACGATGATGGTGTGCCTAAGCCGGCCGGTTGGGAGTTCCTTAAGGTGCGTTTTATGTGTGGGTAAAATGTTGGATTGCATGTACTCATTTCATTTTGTATGCTGAGTAGATGGAAGGCTCGGACGATGAAGATGAAGACGAGGAGGAAGCTGGAGATAGCAATTACTCGGGCGCTTCCGACGACGACGACGACGAAAGTGAATCGAGCGAGTCGGATGGCTCGGACTGGGAGTCCATTGTGGACGAGGACTCGTCGGACGACGAGCCTTCCGAGGAGGACGACGCGCCGTCCTGGGATGAGCTGGAGAAGGAGGCGCAGGCGTCCGACCGCATGCGCAACGAGAAGCGCGAGCACGAGGATGAGGACGAAGACTACCGTCGTTCGTCCAAGAAGAAGAAATCGCGTCGCCACTAAGCGCAGACAGCTGCAAGGCACTAGCCTCTGGCCGTAAACTTACACGTGATGACAAATACTACTTCTGTGAAACAGCATATCGTGTGAAGAGCGCTGGGCTAACTACTCTAGTTAGTACAAGTAACACTTTTGTAGTCAAATTCCTACTCAAGTTACTTCGATGCAGCTTTTAGTGATTATTCTCCTGCGGGACTGTACGCAGCAAACATGTACTGTACCATCAACAATGTTGACGGCGTGGCAAAATCAAGAACGTAAAACCGATCGCCAGAGAACTGTCGTCCAGTCGTTCTGCATGTAATTTGTCAGGATTGATAAACAGCAGCTCACGTCACATGCCGTTGTCATTCCAGTAAAAGCCGCCAACTACACAAGTCTCGAAACGATGGCGACCTCCGTTCCACGTCGCTTTCCCGCTGAGTTTCTTTGCCTGGACGCAGCGCTAAAGCAGACGCTCGATGACCTCGAGAATCAGCGGAAACAGCAGCACAGCGCCGCCATGGTGGTGTACCGGAAGGCCAAGAAGGAGAAACAAAAGCGAACTTTGGCTCGAGTGCGATTAGCTAAGCGTGTGCGCTGTCCACTTGACATTCTCCTTGGTATCTCCTACACGAAGGAGAAAGACTTGAGTCCGGTCATCGTCGCACCGATCGGCTTTGGTATTCGTCAGCGCCACGAGGTATCAACTCAGTTGTTGCAGGAGTTCGACCAAGATGCGCTCGTGTTTGCACACCACATCCCGAGTCCGGAAAAGAACCTCCGGTACATTTACTTCGCTCGCCGTGCTCAGTGGCAACTTCGAGACGGAAGGCGTAAACTCGAGCTCAGTATGTCTATCGTGAACGCCCACTTCAGACGCGATACTGAAGGACTGCAAGAAAACGTCGAGTGGGTTGATGAGGGAGGCGTGAACATATCCATGATCGAAGTGGACGGCACGTTCATCGACATTGTGTGTGATCGATGGGCAAGTTGTCAAAGCAAGCTGCAAGCGGACTACAATATGGTCCAGTGGGCTCAGTACGCGAATTGGTGGGAGCAAACTGTAGCTCCTGATAGTTTACTGCTGTAGGTGATAGAGTTGCGTAGTGTTGTTAAGACAAAAAGATGTGTATTTCTTCTACTTCCAAGTAATTCTCTCTTAAAGCAACAACTTCTGTGAAGCAACCGTTTGCTCCCACAGGTTCGCGAACTGAGTCCACTGGACCATCAAGTAGTCTGCGTGCATCTTGGTCTTGCAGTCAGCCCAGCGGCTACACACGGAGTCGACGGAAGTCTCGTCCACTTCAGTGAGTGATACGTGTAGTCCTCCTTGGGTGGCCCACTCGACGTTGTTCGATTCGTCTGCTTCACGACTGTATCGATTCAAGGTCGAATCTGCGACTGCCATACTGAACTCAATCCTGCGTCTTCCATCCGGGAATTTCCACTGCGTTTGTTGGAAGAAATAGAGGAAACGGAGGTGTTGATCTGGCCCAGGGACGTTGCACACGCACACGCGCGCGTCTTCGTCGAATTCCTGCAGGATTTTCGTGCTAACTGTGTGACGTTGGTAAAGGCTGAGTCCAACCGGAGTGACGACGATAGGGCACAAACATTCCTCCTTCACAAAGGATTCTCGAAGTAAAACGTCGAATGGGCAGCTCACACGTTTTGCCAGTTGAACACGTTGCACGATGGAGTTGGCGTTGGTGACGAGCGGTGCGCGGTACACATCCCAGCCAAATACATTTCCGACCATTGATACCGATTGGACCCCTCTCGCCAGTTCTGCACCGAAGTTTTCCATTCCAATGTCAAATTCAGCTTTTGTGAACGGGTAGAAGTGAAAAGACGGTTCTTGGTGCTCAAAGAAAACGCGATGGCCGCTTTGAGAGTCTACCGGGAGCAGGAGTACGGCTTCGGCGTCGATCTCAGCTTGATTTGGATTCCGAACTGCCTGTTCGAAGTCTTCCCGGCGCTTGATCTCGTCACGAAGCGCTCGGTTTTCCCGTGAAAGCGTTTCCCAGACTACAACCGACTTCTGCAACTTCCCCAAAGTCTTTGTACTGACGCATTCGGAGTCCCCTACTGTGTTGCGCGCAGCCTTGGCCCTTGCAGCCTCGACGAAGAGCTGGATTTCACGCTCGAGACGGCGACACTCCCGTTGTTGCTTGCGCGTGTTCTCTTTCTTCTTCTTGCGGAAGAGGACCATTGTGGACCGGTGTTGCGCCTTCTGCAGTTTCCTCATGTCTTCGAAAGCCAGCATTAGAGTCGCGTTGAAATCCATCGGGCCAGCGTTTTAGTCGAAGAACAAGGTTACACTTGTGGGCTTGGAGTCGATTCCAGGAGTGACGTGACCTCTGTAAATTCACTCAAGAGTCAGACCGCTTTGTCAGCATGAATACTCCCTCGAACTGTGGCCTCATCGCTCAGTTGTCCATACTGTAGCGCTGTAAATGGACATGCCTGGACGAAGTACATCAAGTTTAGGATACGATGTACCAGAAAGCCAGATGCTCCACACAGAGCGCCACGTGATACTATTGACTAAGTTATGGACAGCGACTCACGCAAGCACGGCAAACCAAACATACGCGTCTCTGTTGAGTTCCAGTGTTGACGCTGCAAACGAGGACCTCAAAAGAGAGTAATCCATAGGGATTTATATCTTCATCACGCTTTTGTGACCTGCTGCAACTTTCGCCAAGCTCCTCTTCAGAGTTAGGAGCTTTCAATATCATTTTTTTAAGGGATAATAAAAATAATATACCAATATATTTAAAAATTAACAATAAATACCAAATACTTACAAAATAAAAATAA
>LGSM01000363.1:0-33709 GCA_001314345.1 Phytophthora multivora
GCCTCTAGTGCTCAAGGATGCGCTTACTCGCGGTGAATGCAGGGCCCCCGGAATTCCAAAAAAACGTGGTCGTCCAAAGAAGAAGCGCATTCCGTCACAGCAGGCAACAGAATCTCTGAGAAAGCAAATTCGGCGGTGCGGAATATGCAAGCAAGTTGGCCACAACCGGAAGAGCTGCAGCAGTCAGCCGTCCTAAACGCCCTTGCTGACCAGCATTTGCATGATGCATGTAGAAGTTTTTCTCCCAAATTGGGTTTTCCTTGCTAAAAGAAATACACAAAACTGTTTGGTATATTATTTTTATTTTGTAAGTATTTGGTATATTATTTTTTTTTCTCGAATATATTGGTATATATTTTTTATTATCCCTAAAATTTATCGTTTTAGATAAAACCTGCAGGTCGCCTCCAGGATACATTCCTGGATCCTGCAGGACAAATTTTCTGCTTGCAGGACTTAATTCTGATTGCATAAAACTACACTACGCAATTGTTGCAACTCATCAACAGTGACTTGGTACTATTGAACAAGTCTATGAAAACGCAATTTCTTGTCCTACGTGTTGTTTTTCGTCTAACCACTGTGCAGCATACAAAAATCAAGATGACCAAATCCTACCCAATGATTAGCCTCATTCATTGTCAAAATTCGAAAACCGACGACGTTGACAATCATGACGCCTTCCCCTTCGGTGCAGACAACGCGTGCTCGCTCCATCGTGACGCTCGATGGGTACGCGAGTCATGGCAGGTCTCCACCGATCTCTGTGCCTCGCGATCACGCCATGTTGCAGGAGTTCGCGCTCTATTTGGAGCTGCGACTCAAATGCCTCAACATGTCGATGCTGCGTCGCATCTTCGCAGATTTCCTCAACGAGCAGGAGAGTACGCTCGTCCCCATGATGAAGATGGGGTTCACCATTGTCACCATCCACCCGGTGCTGCGATCGAGCCCTAAGCGGCTCGAGAAGGCAAAGATCCTGCTGCGCAAGCCGAAATCCCATCTGGATACGCGCGGATGCGTCTTCCTGTACCTGCAGTACCGCACCGCGACACGGAACATGGCGCTGCTCAAGCAGCTGTTCTTGGAGTTCGTGGAGCATCGCGAGACTTCGCTGCTGGCCTTCGTGAAGAGGAGCTTTGAAGTGATCAGTGTGATTCCGTTCGAACTGTCGCAGCTACCGACGTCCATGCGTCTCCAGCCGCCACAAGAGCAGCAGGAGGAGCCAAGACCTGCGGAAGCTGTACGAGAGCAACCCCAAGCGGTGGAGGAGCCGGTAGCGAAAACTACCACGAAAAAATCAACCAAGACGGCTCCGGAGAAGACAGTGACGTCGATCCAGTCCCCCACAGCTTCGTCTTCGGCTCCAGTTGCTTCATCTGATGGAAACGAGCAGCCAGTGGGGAAAAGACTGAGAAGAAGATCTAAACGTGCTTCTACGACTCGAGATAGCGCTGACTCGGGGACGACGCCAGCTCCAGAAGCTACCAACGAGTCTCCAGTTGTATCTGCACGACGAAAGAGTGTACGGAAAGCCGCCACCACTGATGCGACTGGAGCCAATGAGGCCAACCAGACGAGCGATCTTCCTACTTCGAGTTCTGCTGTGGTGGCAGCTCCACGACGGGGCAGAAAGCCGAAGGTTTCCACTCTTCCAACGCAGGAAACAGCTTCAACGCCGGAACCAGTTGAATTCGGCTCGCCTGAAGCTTCAACGATAATTACTCAAGCTCCAGCCCGTAAAAGAGGCCGAAAGCCTCGCAAACCGGAGAGTGACGATATGACAGCAGCTCCTGCGTCGGAACCAGTTGCATTTGGATCGCCTGAAGCCTCAACTAGACGTGCTCAACCTCCGGCGCGGAAAAGAGGCCGAAAGCCTCGCAACCCGGAGAGTGACGAGGTGACGCAAGCCAAGCCGAAGCGAGGCAAGCCCACCATGAGCGAGGAGACGCTGCACAGCCAACTCGAATTGACGCGCAAGGTGAAGGTGTTCGAGGAGCAGGTCCCGTGGGAGGTAGTGTATGGGAATCTGCCGAGCCCTTTCGCCGAGTCGAAATACGCTGAGCTTACCGTCAAGTTCCGCGAGTTCTGGCGCAAACACGCGCGTGCCGTGTGGGAGCGCAACTTCTGGGCCGCCATGTCGCACAAGCTCAATCCGAAGGACTTCAACGAGCGCAACAGCCGCCAACACGCGGCCAAGACCGCGTTCGAGTCGCTCATTGTCGCTGTGTACCGTGCGTTCGGGGCGCAATTCTTCGTCAAGTTGGACGCAGAGCGACACTCTGGCTGGTGGTACCGACGGCCCGTTGTGTCCCTGTTCGCATTGCAGGAGCTCAAGGGGGAGCGGGTGATGTGGAAGTACGTGAAGGAGGACGCGCTCAAGCGCTTCCCGGACTGTCACCTGCCGCTTCCTTTGACTGCGCCCAACTCTGGGGCCATGCGAGCCCGACACGAACGAGAGAGCGATTCGATGTGGATGTCCAACCATGAGATGACAGCGACGATACTGGTGGCAATAGCAGCCGTGAAGGAAGAGCAAAGGGTGCGTGAACAGCAAGCGGCGAATTGATGGCGAGGTGTTTGGATGGATGAGTGGACGAAGGGCAGACGAAGGTGTGGAGGAGGCTACTGGATGTGAATGTTGGATATGTACGTAATTTTTTGGTCATGAAGAATTGTTCCAGGTCTTGAACGCATGATCGATTCTGGATATATTCAAGAGAATAGCTACATGTGCTCTGGTGCTGTGGCGATCAAATGTCCTCTGGTCGCTTGGATCTGATGCAGCGGGTTGCAAACCTCCGGCATTCTCCTCGTCGAAGCTACAAGGAGTGGGCGGATGTGTGGAGAGATTTTCTCAAGAGAGTGTGCTATCAGGCAGACTGTGCGATGGTTCAGTGGGCGCGTGGTACGTCGAGCTTCAAAGCTGCTGAAACGAGAGAATCAACTGTCCCAACTCCTGTGGAATACAGCAGCTGGAGGCAGTAGCGTCGTGATACTGCAGAGCTTGAAAGATTCCGGTTCCGTTGGCAAGTATGGACCAGCATTGACAGAAGCCGTGGCCAAAACAAAGATATGAACAGTATCTAGTGGTGGCTGAGCAACTTCTCGCAGTCCGAGCGTATTTCAGCCTATTGTGAGCTGGATGAAGCTGCGAGGTGGGTGCATCCAAACGTTTTGAAGTACTTCCAAAGCCTTCCCTCAGCTCCAGGGTTCATTCCGACCACAGCCAAGCTACGAAAAGTGATAGGTGAGAAAGGGGAGACCTCATGGTGGTCTTCTTCTGGCACAATGATGAACGTGACGTCTAAGGATATATACAGGAAGCTTCAAGACAACAGACACTGGCAAAACTCTAGCTGGGATTCGACGGATGCCATGGAGTGCTGCTGCGAATGGTCACTTGGACGTGGTGAAGTGGCTTCAAGCCAGATGGGCTGACGGTGAGGGCGATGGATGGAGCTGCGGCTAATGAACATCTCCTTGTGTTAGAATGGCTACACGAACACACAAGTGCTGGATGCACTTCAAACGCGATGGATCGGGCTGCTGAACACGGACGTTTATCACTGGTCAAGTGACTGAATGCCAAAACCGACGGATGTACGAATACAGCTGTGAAGAAATCTTTGCAGAATCTTCACCTTGCGGTTGCCAGTTGGCTCAAATGTACCTGAAACCTCAGCAAAGTGAATTTGTCATTTCACGTGAAAGTTTCCTGCCCTGTCGTCTCCAGATTCGAAAGTGATCACGTATATTTTAACCCAACTTGGGTTTTCTGGTCTCGGATTAAATTCTTCGCGCTGCTTGTGAGCTGGAGTGTCAGAATCTTTTCAATTACTGGCGGCCACCGTACGGCGCACAACAAGATCTTCATGGAAACTCTCACGATAGCGAAGGTGATCACAACTACCGTCGTGACGATCGAGAGAAATACGCGGAACAGGACAACACGTCGAGGCACACGCCGTTGTGGGTACAGGACAGCACGCACAGCTCGACCGCATAACCAGTAGTTAATGCGTTTAGGTAGAAGGATCGTGAAACGAACGCCCTTGAGCACCAGCAAGATACGCCGAGCCACCGAGTTCACGAGATATCTCCGCAACATTAACAAATGTTGTTCTCCTTGCACTTGGGACGAGTCAAAACGAAGAATTTTAGTTTAAAGCTATAGAGAACCAAATACTATAGCACCTACAGTAGCACTGCATAATATGTAGAAGTATTATATTACGCAAGTTTAAACTATAAAAAAAACAGCAAGAGTTGATCTGCAATACTGGTAGCACGTACCCAAGCCTTCGTGCGATTGCACATATACTAAACAAAATATATTGTACTCATCCAAAGGCGATTCCCATCCAGTAGATCTTGCATCACTTGAATGAGCACCTGCTTGCACTGGCTTATCTCATGATCTGTTTCCCTGAGTTGTCTTGGACAAAATGCCCCATGTGATTTGGGACGACGTCCCATAATCAAGCTGAATTTGCACTCGATCTACTCACAACACATTCTCCCTGCTCGATGGCAAGCTCGTACAGTAACCAGTCCTGGCTGCAATGGCGCGCCCGAAGCCCCCTAACAGACAACTTCATCGGCCCTGTGAAAACTCGATTCCAGCGTCAAAGTCCTACCCGAGCTACAGCAATTCCAGCATGTCAGTTCCCGAACGCAACAACGATCACGTCCTATTCGTTTCAAGGCATCTCAGTTGATAATGATACGAATCACACTGCTCCATTAAGGAAACGGTGCCGTCGACCTCCAACGGAGACAAGTGACAAAGCCAAAGCTTTAGCGAGACGACTGGAACGGAGTCGGATCAACCAGAAGCGCTACCGGACCAGACAGCGCGCCATCCAGCAGAGTGTCAACGAAATAACTAAGGAGATACGCGGCTTGGAGCTTCGACACCGAGATCTCAGCTTTCACGAGAAAGAACACCGGAGTCCCTGCCGTGTCGTTGCTGATATGTTCGCACTGCTTGAAGCTTACTTCCGGTCTCCAGGGTATCAACCCAAAAACAAAGCTCAAGCCAACAATGCTGACACTCGAGAGGTCTTGGAAGCTATCCAGAACTCGTTCGTATCCGACGCGGAGGCTGGAAACGTCCGTGGTGTAGAAGCTCTGATGAACCAGCTAAAAAAGTACGCACAATACTTCGATACCCCCACGCTTTGTCTGGAGAAAGCGGAGGAGGTTACACCCGGTGTCGTCGCTGCTACTGCAAGTCTCAAGGTGTTGGTCTCCATTTCAACGCTGTGTTTCATCTTCCCCCAGTTACTACAAGTGTCTCGTGTCGTGAAAGATACGCAGCCTTTGCTGGGAAAACGTCTGCTGGACAAGCCGCTTGTCTGCAGTTGTTCGGTACATTTCGTCTTTGATGCAAGAAGTGGTCGCGTGGCACGAGTGGAAGCTAGCATTGACTGGGTCGGCGCTTTATTCCGTGTGCTTGGCAACCTTGAGGACGTGGCAAGCGTACTTGGTGGCGCCGTAGTTCATTGCTGACTTCTGGTAATGTTATGGTTTTTCAATGAATTCATTGGTGCTGGTAAAAAACATACCTGAAATGTGTTCTAAACTGTATATAAGTGTCCTAAAAATACTGCGAGACGCCTCGGTATCTTGCGGTATTCAGTACACCCATAATTAGGTACGTATGCTGGTTGCTGCGGATGAACTTTACAGTTAGGAGGTTAACGAGTTGCCCTAGTTTGCTTGGAGAATATCCCGAGTAAGACCCAATTTGAAGAATCAGAGTAACACCGGCATTAACCAACCTTTGTAACCCAGTTTTGATCGTGTTAGCCATTGCCCCCGTTTCGTTAAATTCTAGGTCTGCATACATCTCCACATCAGCGCCATCGGACTTGCACGCCCACTATATCAGAATACTGCGAGAACTGGAAAGACACTCCTTGCTTGCTTCTTCCAGTCCCATCGCCTTCAGCTTCTCGGGTGCACGTTGAAATTGAGGCGACGGGTCTAAAAGCTCGAACAATTTGCTCCAAATTGTCTGCTGATCTTTAGAATCTCCACAGACGTGCACCATCCATCTTGGATACCATCGAGGCTAACAGTCGCCCATAGACTGCGGAAGGTGCGAACATCTACCGAAAGGACTGCGAATAAGCCGATTGCTTCCTGAATCCCCTTGAGCTAGGTCGATTTTCTTTTTCCAAGAAAATTACAAGAGCAAATTTGTGCTGTGAGCGGTATTGAACCGGGATGAGATACGTATTTCGCTTTTATAATTTGTGGGCTTCCGCTTGATAATACTAGCACATAAGGTAGCATACCAGGAATCCAGCGTCAAGGTCGTCATGACGGCGGCAATCTGGAAAATGGCGATTCACTTTGTGTCTTCAATTGTTGCAGGAAACGTGGTCAAATATTTCACTCACAAAAATTGATTTGCTTTTGTCAAAATTGATTTTGTTTTACGGAATCGTTGGTTTACAAAAAAGAAAAAAATGTTTAAAACATTTTAAAAAAATGAAATATAAATGAAAAAATACATCATGTAAT
The DNA here is from genome assembly GCA_001314345.1 of Phytophthora multivora. Classification (NCBI taxonomy): domain Eukaryota; phylum Oomycota; class Peronosporomycetes; order Peronosporales; family Peronosporaceae; genus Phytophthora; species Phytophthora multivora. The sequence goes on from LGSM01000363.1 coordinate 6,535, forward strand.
CCACATAAAAAATTATCTTATTTTCGTGTCATAACCAAAACAAACAAGGATCGGATGGCTTCACCAGCGCCGACGGACAGCGCCCAGCTGGAGGCGATGGTGCTCAGGGCACTGGGCTCTCTATACGCACCGCATCTAACGAACCCACAGGAGACACAAGCGGCCGACACCTTCTTGCGCGGCTTCCAGCTGACGCCCGCCGCTTTCGACGTGTGTGCGTCGCTACTGGACCAGTTGCTGCTAAATTCGGGAAGTTTCAATTCGGATCACATTCCTACCATCTTCTTTTCGGCGCAGACATTAGCCAACAAGTTACGACGTGAGCCGACAACTTCAACTTGTGATGCCGGAGCTTGGAGCCGACGCATCGTCACGTGGTTATCGTGCGACGGCAAACTCCCGAAAATAGTGGTGACGCAGCTCTTGCTGGCTCTGGTCGCTGCTCTTCCTCGTCTCCAGATCGAAGACCTGAAGCTTCACGAGACTCCAGACAACGCCAGTCAGCTATTGGCGGTAATTCGGCAGAGTTACGCTCAATGCAACGGCCAAAGTGTGGTGGGGTACGCTCTGCTCCACTTGAGTGTAACCCCTCGGGTTACCGTCGAGTTCTTGCTGCTTTTAGTTGAAGAAGTGGCGTCTTTAACTGGACGCAGCGCCAGACTGAGGATGCAGAGCGAAGTGGACGCTTGGGCGCCTGTAGTTCTGGATAAAATGCTGCCTCAATTGATGCACGAGGCCAACAGCCGAGCAGGAAACACGCCGGACGATGTGGAGACTCAGGAGACGGCGCTCCGAGCTCTAACCAGCTGGTTACGTTACGTCAAAGTGGAGGCTGCAGTGGTGGTGCGTAACCCGCTACTGCACTCGTTATTGGGCTTTCTCGCTCGTGACGAACTCTTCGATGCTTGTGTAGATTTGGCCGTGGAGCTGGTGAGGTCTTACGCTCATGAACAGCTCGTGGTGCAGTGGCTCGCTCCGAGGCTTTTGTCGTTACGTGGAGCTTTCGCTGCTGCAGCTGAAGCTGAGGACGTGGACGCGTGCTTGGGCCTGTGTCGCATCTTTACCGAGATGGGCGAGGCCTACTTGGAGCTGTTGCTGAGTAACGGAGCAGGAAACGACCATGTGGCGCTGGTGGATCTCCTGCTGGACTGTATGAGCTACCCGGACGCGGAGATCGCAGACGTGACGATCCCGTTCTGGTTCAAATTGCTGGGTGAGCTGCAGCATCGAGTGACGCCCGCCATGTTGGCGCAGTACAAGTCTCGACTGGAACGACTGGCTGGGCTGTGCATGCAGAAGTTGCAGTTTAGAGACGAGTTCCCGAGCCTGCCAACGGACAAGCAGCAGGACTTTAAAGCTTTCAGACAGGAGCTGGGCGATATTCTGCGCGATTGCTGCCAGTTACTGGGTGTTGAGGCTGTTCTGCAGCACTGTGTGAACGGGCTGAACCAGATTTTCCAAGCTCCAGCTGAGTCACGCAGCTGGGAGGCGGTGGAGGCGCATTTGTACTGCTTCCGGTCGATCGCACGCGACGTGGAGAAGACGAAGACCAGCGCTGGAGCTCTGGATGCGCCGATCTCGCTGATTTTCGAGCATCTCTCGCGGTTTTCAGACCACCCTGCGATCTGCTACACGTCCTGTTTGATTGTGTCGCGGTATTCAGAGTGGCTGCGCGCTCACCCGACGTCGCTCTCAGCTCAAGTTCAGTTCCTCAACACTTGTGTGACTAAGAGTGCGGGCGACCCGCGCTATGGAGAGTGGGAGGTGGCGAGAGCTGCTGCTTCCGCCGTTCGCGCTTTGGCTATGGACTGCTGGTCGTTGCTGGGGGGAGACATCGTGGCCTTTTACCTGCATATCGAGCAGAACGAACTCATGGCGGTTGAGGACCAGGTGTTGATTCTGGAGGGCGTTTGTGCGGGTGTATCGAGCTCGAACGACATGCCACGAATCCTCTCGGTCTTGGATCAAGTCATGAAAGGCATTGGACAGAGGCTGAGTACGCTGCTGGCCTCTACCTCTGCTAAAAGTCACGTAGAGGTCGCACTGAACGAGTTACTGCGCCTGATGTGTATTTACGAGTATCTGGACACCACAAAGCTGCAAGGAGAGAAACACCCGCTTGTGATGCTCACGGAGCAGTTGTGGCCGCTGTTCAATCAGATGCTGGTGTTGTATCGCGGCCACGACGAACTTGTCGAACGCGTGTGTCGCTGCTACAAGCGGATTCTGCGTACGTGCGGCGAACAGATCACTCCGTTGCTGCCGCAGCTTGTGGACAACTTGCTGGCGTTTTACCAAGCAGAGCCCAAGTCCTCCTACCTGTACACCGCCAGTATGGTACTCAAGTTCTTCTCTCACAGCCACAACCACGCGGAGATGGACCCTTTGTTTGCTCGTATGCTATTCACGCTGATTGAGACGACTACGCCCATTTTCGCCAGTGTGGGCGAGATGCAGGCGCGTCCTGACGTGGTGGAAGAGTTCTTTTTCCTGATGGAGAGGGCTGTTCGATGCGTGCCTCAAGTGCTTGCGGCGCCAGTATCTGGAGGCCAGAGGCCGCTTATGACGAGCGTCTTCTCTTGTGCGGTGTCAGCGCTCGCTATCTCGCACAACGACGCTAATAAGGCTGTGTTATGCTTCCTGGAGCAAGTGTACGTGGAGTCTCAAGCTGGAGATTCACGTGTGGAGCTAGTTTCACTGTGTGCAGCTAATAACGGCGAGGATAGCAACAAAATGCTGGTAAGTTACCTGCTACGGGGTGTTGTCCTTGGTGCCTTGGCGCCTTCACGTGTGGATGCGGATTACGGGTCGGCGGCAGGCGTTTTGGTGCAACTCGCCAAGGTAAACGGCCCTCAGCTTCAGCAGTGGATCGCCGGGTGGTTCGAGCAAGCCACAGCGGGCTCCTTCGCCACTGCAGCGGTCAACTTCCTCACACCAGACGAGGCAAAAGAGTTCCAGAGCGAGCTCTTTAACTCGGAGAACGAACGCGCATTCCGACGGACTGTGCGCCATTTCGGTAAGCTGTGCGCTTCTCGTAACGTGTCACTTAAGGACTGCGAACGACAGTAAGAGGCGATGCAAAACTGCTCCACCATCAAGACCAGCAGGAAGAGATATCCAAGCAACAGGTGGGTTTCCATTCTGTACCAGTGTATTGACGGGGTATGCAGAATAGCAAAAGTTGCTAGTGGGTTGTCTCGGTGAGTATTGATCCTCTCTATATTCAAGAAACAGGCTCTGTTCGCTTCTACTGCAGTCGTTCGAGTCACATCCCACTTGGCTGGTCAGTGTCGGCTGTGGAAGCTCTAGATGACGAGTGCAGATCGATGGCGTAGGTGGAGTTAGTCGATATGTGGCTGCCTTCCCTGTCCTGGCGTGAGCTGTCTTCGTCTTCATTCGCTGCGGCTCCTTCGTCCAGTGCCCCGTAGTTCCATCCCGCGTCTTCCGCGTAGGTGTCGCCGTTTTCTCCAACAGGCCACAAGGTAGGGTCGTATGTGCTGCTGTCTCCCCACTGGTATCCTACGTCGTCTTGAACGGCGAGTTGCTCTTGATCCAGAGCTGCAGCGTAGATGGCATCAGCCGTCCAGTCGAGTGAAGCTGGAACAGGAGCGTCTGCAGTGTCGTAACCTTCCGGCCAAGACGTTAAACCATCTGCAGCTGCTGGTTCCTGCTCTAGATCAGGCGCAAGTAGCTCACGATCGCCCGACGCCGTCTCCAACGTGCCAGTTTCAGCGTCTCTGTCCTCGTCTCCATTCTCGTTGATACTGGCATCTGCTACTTGGACTGCGTCTGGAATTGCTGAAGAGCTAGCACCAGTCTCATTGAGGTTTGCATGGCTCTCCGCGTCTTGCACACGTGCTGTATCACCGGCTCGAGGTCGGTAGGAGCCCGTACCGGTAGTTGAAGACGTGACAGGACGAGGTTCAGGTGTTGCTCTGTGCTTAGGATCCGCAGAGGCCACGCGTCGAACGTTGTGCGAAGGTGGCGTCATGCTGAGGACTGAAGCGATGGAGGCGTGTCTTCCAGACTGACGTGAATTCGCAGTGCGTTCAGGCTGTGAAGCCGGTACCCCAACGGTAGGAGCTGCCGTTGTGTCGTTGTCTTCGTCTTCACTTCTCCACTTCCGTAGGCTCTCGAGATGATCCGTTAGCGTCGCCAGCTGAGCCTGCATGATCTCTGGCGGGCAGGTGTCGTAGAGCTGCTGAGCTGTTACGTGGTGCAGTAAACCAGCGAAGACACGGCAGAAAAGGCCAAGCAACTCCAGCATCAGTCGGTCTTCGGTCTGTTGCGCTGCTTCCCGTTCGTTGTTCACCGCGATATCAGCGACAGATCCGTTTCCTGCCCCCTCGGAGATTGTGAGTGCGAAAGGAGACGCTGACAGGCGAGCTTTGGCAACGCGAGAGACTTGGACCATGCCAAAAGGTAGCGAACCGTTCCCCCATGGCGAAAGAATCGGAACGAGATATAAGCCACGAGCTCCGCCAGGGATATCCACCGTGTCATTGAAAGCTGCTTCAGCTGAAGGTTGAGACAGGACGATCGACGCTGCGTCTGGACGTAGCAGCAACGAGCAGAGAGAAGCTTGACCGCTGACGTAGCGACGAACCACAGTTGGCGAATCGTCGTTCGACAAGTGTTCGCCCACGTGCCACAGATTACGAGTAGCAGCATCCAGGATGAAGACGCGAAGCTGCTTGACGCCCAGACACTCGGCCAGCTCCTTCTCAGCCACAGCTACAAGCTGCACTACCGATGGGGTCGAGGATCCAGAAGACTCCGACGCCTCTGGACTTGGCTCCTGGTGTGATGTGGAGGCCTTGGCGACTATCTCGCTCGGCATTTGCAACACTTGGTGCATCTTGTGGTTGATTTTCTGCAGCGTCTTGGTCACAGCTGATTGGCGAAGGAGGATCCCTGCCTGGATAGCTAGCAGAGAGCCGAGAATCTGGTCGTTGGCTGAAAATGGCTTCTGGTGGGTCGTGTTCCAAACTCGAAGCACTGCGAAGACGCCGAGGTTGTTCGTCTTGCTGCTGTCTCCACCTGCTAAATGGGCCTCGAGATAGAGCTGGAGCTCATGGACGATCGGAAGTGCCAGGACTTCCCGTGATGTCGTTCCAATGACCGAGTCTGTGGCGCTGTAGAAGCGCGGGTCGTCGTTGGCGCAGTGCACGTTGCAGAGCGTGTTGTGGCGTGCTGCATAGCCAGAAATTCCCTTGTCCAGAGGCAGTTCCCAACGTTCAACGCCGCGCTCGGAACAAGTGGCGACCAGTTTACGAGCCGCGTGGTCGACTGTGAAGACCGCAGCGTGTTCGCAGTGCAGCAGCTCACACACCCGCTTTAAGAGCGTCTGCAAGACGGTGGGGAGGTGCGTGGAGCACACGACGTGGACGCAGCTATTGAGCCATTTCTTCAGTACACCAGACAAGTTGATGGCGTTGGTGATGCTGAACTGCGAGTCCACTTTCTCCAGCACTTTCAAGATGTTGGGGTCAATGTACTGGCACGCTTCAGCCGTCACTAAGTGGCTAGCAGCGCCCGGAGCGGATGCTTCCCGAGTCGCTTGCATCCGTGCGGACGAACCTACTCTTCGTGGAGTCGAGGACGTGATGGATACAGTTGATGAAGCGCTGTTGGGTCGACCTCCATGGTTACTGTCGCTCTTCTTCGGCTTGGATAAGCGTGAGACGTGGTCTGGATCACTGAAAGCTTCGTCCAAGTCTTCCTCTCGAGTTTTGGCTTCGTTCATGTGGTGCAAAGCTTCGATCTCGGCTTTCAGGCGCTTGATCTTCTTCTCCTGGTTCGACGTCACTGTTCTATCTTCCGTATGACGCGCTTCCAGTACTCGAAGTTTGCGGACAAAGTCCTGGTTCTCTCGTGCAAGCGCCTGGAGCGCGCTCTGTTGGGCCGAAGTATCGGCGGAATTGTGCTGCTGGTCCGCCAGTTTCTGCAGATTGGCGTACACGGCCGCATAGCGGGCAGCAAGTTTGTCGTAGTCGTGTCGCTGCCTCAGCACCGTCTTGTCCAGCTCGTGGATGCGAGTTTGCTGCTGCGTCTTGTCGACTTGAAGCCGCTGGTTCTCCAGACTGAGCTGGGCTAGTTGCTTCTCAGTCGAGTGGCGGTACTTGGTACTAGCTGAGAGTTCTCGTTCGAGAACTACCAGTCGCTGCTTGAAGGACGAAATCGTCACTGCGTCTTGCTGCATTTTCTCCCGAAGAAGAAGGTCCTTCGAACGCAAGGGAACGGCTTCAGCCTCATCTTCGACCTCGACCCTTTCAACGTTGAGCGAGGGATCAGGATTTACAACTGGCCGAGTGTCAGCAGGTAACGGGGTTAGTCGACTGCGCTGCAAGGTCGCAAGGTGAGGACTAGCGCCGTTTGAACTGCCCTGCAGCGCTCGTTTCTTGGACGAACTGTACACATTTGCACTCAGAGGACTACACGTCGGCAGGTCCGGAGAGGATCCACAGCGATTCAGTACCGATAGCTCCACAGTACGCTTCTTCTTGGTTGGACATTGATCACTAACGACTTGTTGTTCAATCAGTGGGTCATTTCCTTCGTTCTCCGCGTAAACAACTGGAGATAAAGGGGGAGCACTAGACGGAGTTTTCGATCTCGATTTCTTCTTCCGATGAGCTGAGTTGGGATCATCTCTTCGTCGTAATTTCGGAGGGTTAAAGGCACTTCCACACGGAGAAATAACGCTTCGGCTCGATTCGTGGATGATGAAGAAAGGAGAAGAAGGAGTGAAGGGAACGATGTTCATGGTGGTACGACGGCTGTCGTCGGCCGAGCGTGGTGCCTCACTCTCCGGATTGCTGGAGCTTGAAGGAACAGACATCGATCGATCTAAAACCCGAAACCGATGGACTGCAATCGACTTTTATATTGGAAACAGCGTTTGGAGCTAAAGTCGTAAATCAGCTCCTGTCCATTTGTAGATTTTGTTCTCTACGAAGTCTTTCACTCTTTTTTTTTTCGCCCTCGTACTACCCAGATGCTTCCATCTCTAAGCCTCATACTTGGCCGATATCCTCTCGTGAGCGAGTTTCCTCGGACCTTCGACAAGTCTCTCACTTAGTGAAGCCTGCACTCTCGGATCGCTCACTCTGCTCGACTGTATATGGAATTCCAGTTGCACCACCGTCGAAAAAAAGAAGTCCAGAATGGTCTCTTAGTAATTATCTGCGGTCAGATAGACGTTACTACCGATAGCAATTCGCCCAAGTCGTTGGAAGTTGCGCAGGCCGCGGGAGATTTGGCCGTTGTCAAGTGATTGTTCGAGCATTTCGAAGTCTGTGAAGCACCTCTGAGTGTTGTGGATATCACAGCGAGCAACGGACATGTGCGTCTTCTGAGCTGCTGAAAAGGGGCACGTTTAAACCGTCAGGTGAGACGAAAGGGATCGAAATTGACGAGGAACAGCAACCGGCTTTTATCGCGAGTCGGCAGCTTTGAATTTGCAGACTTGCTCCTGCCTACAGATGGAACCAACTGTGTCTTGGAGGGCGACGACACGAGTCCAAGCCCTGCGTTAAGCTGGATTTTGGATATTTGACTTGGAATCTGCATTTTGCTGGCTCCGCAATCCGAGATTTGGGGTTGTATCCATGATATCGCCAAGTTCGCAGCTTCACGGGGCCGCTTAGACGCACTCGCATGGGTTTTCACTAACTTCGTGTTCGAGTCCTACCCGAGTTTTTATGGACGAGGCTATGGCTCACGGTCGCCTCGAACATCACGTTGATAAATGATTTCGCCATGCTATTGTTGCACTATCCTTGAGAGCTGGTCAGAGGATGCGTTGGGCAATAGTACATGTACTCGCAGTAGGGATTCATGAAACTGTAGTTATCTCTATTATCCTCTATTCATCACTAGGCTGGTAAACACGCACAAACTTGGCCGGCAAGCGTTTCTCCTTGAACGCCCCGACGATGTGAATGACATCGTAAAACACGTCCTTCCCTCCTGTTTTATTCTGAACCATCTCCACAGCACGTACACGAGCAACACCTCCGGGCTTGTTAATACCACGCCAGTCGCGCGCAAGCACCTCCACCACATCGTTCTTGCTGAAAACGCGCTGCGAATCATGACCGTGTTGCCATGCTTCCACTGCTTTCCCTTCGTGGTCACTGTCATCACTCAACTCGATCTCCAGCCGCCTCGCACATCGAGGTTCCTCCCCCTCGACAACGATGGCACCGCGTGGACTACTGCCTCGAGTTCCACGAGCGGTTTTGGAGCTGCCAACGCTGACACTAGCCGTAATACTCGCACTGCTACCCTTTCGTTTCCGCTTGTTGTTTGTCTTGGACGACGAAATATCCGCTTGGCTTGCAGTCGTAGCTTCTACGGGTGTAGTGTTCTTACGCCCTCGATTTTTTCTCTGTTGGGAAGAACGTGGTCTTCCGGGTTTCCGACGCCGAGCAGGTGATGACGCTGGAGTTGTAGTTGAAGGTTCGCCGGTGTTCGTAGCAGTAGGTTGAGCGCTTTTATCGTTGGTCAGGTGGCCAGGAAGTTCAACGAAGAGCCCCATCCCCGACGTTTTCAAATGGCGCGGACACCACGCCTGGTAATATGGATCTCTAGTGAGAAGCCCATTGACGAACGCGCAGGACACGTGATACGCGCGCACACATTTACGATGAGCGCACTGGATTTTGCTCAGTCCCTTGCGGCCGCCGCAGATTGAACACTTTAAACGTCGACGTTCAGGATCCACGAGGTCAATGCCGTGCACGACGCCGTTTTTAAAGAACGTTTCAGGCGTGAACATCGCGCACTGAGGATGCACAACACTACCGGTGTCCGTGCCAGTGAAATCACCACCGCTCAGTTCACAAAGTGCACACACTTCGCTGCCCTCTTGCTTTAGTTTGTTGACAAACATACCACCAAACGAAATGTCTTCGTTCTCGCTATCTCCCTCACCATCGCTTTCCGCCTTCGCAGCTGAACCAGGTACTCGGTTGTCTTCACTACCGTCGCTGTCTTCGTCGCTATCATCAAATTGGCGTTTCGCAGTCTGCAGCTCCTGGTACATGCGTTCGTAATTACGCCACTGGATATCCTGAAGCTCGTGCTGGCGGTATTCCTTTAAGGCGTACTCCTCCTCTACCTTCTTGGCGAGATGGGCAAACGTCAGCTCATTTGACTCAATCACTGACCGGAACTGGTTCTGCAGACTAGCCAACTCGGTTTTAATCTCGTCCGCTTCGTTCTCGCTATCGGTATCGTCTTCGTCAACTTCATCTCCGACGCGATCCTTCATGTTCAGCAGTTCAGATGAAAAGCAATCGTTCGCTAGTGTGTCAGGTACTTTCACCGGAAAGTGGCGGTGTAAGAGCAGTTCCTTTACAGGCTGAGCGCCATCACCTTCATCAGGTTTCCGCTCGCAATACACAGCAGAATTTGCAGTAGAAAACTGTAAATGAAATCGGCTCCGCTTCGGTGATCTCGTGCTCTCAACTTCAGGGAGTTCTGTAAGTTTGTCCTCGTTTGGCGTACGGCACACAGCAAAAGCTAATCTGACACAGAAAGTGTCAGGGTTTGTCTCGTCGGTTTCTGTAGCTTCTTTCTCCGGCTCAACTTTCTGTCTTCTACCTGTCGACGTCGAACTAGTTTCTTCGTTCTTGTGAGCTTCTTCAGCGTCGAGATCCACAACGCTGATATACTTCCGCTCTACGTTTCTGTCATTGCCGCTTAAAACGTAAGCGACATTGTACGTGAATCTCTTGTTACCGTTTGGCAACGTCTCTTCGTTCACTTTCTTGATTCGACCAACACCACCGAGTTTGTTCATACCAGGCCATGTTCGCTTCGCCACACTAACCGTGGTACCCACGTCAAGAGGAGTTTGTTCATCCACCTCTACCTCTGTGTCCTTCGATTCTCCTACCAAGACATCAGATGAAAGGAACTGCTGCTTCTGTTCGCGAGTTTTCCGAAATTCCACGAGGTATGCTGGTACTCGCTCACGTCGAGGCATCACCAGTAGTTCACGGACCTGTTCGTATTCAGGGTGAGCACTACTCAAGCGAACACCGCACATATCCTCAACTTTTTCTTGCAACTGCGAAAATGTGCGTTTGCCGATCTTCCCGAGGAAAAATGCCGAGTCAAGTGACTTCCAAAAAAGATTCATCGCTAGCTTGCCATCCGATCGAAGAAATACCCACGGCCAATCGATACCCAAAGAAACAACCCCAGCATCGCCTTCACGGGAGTTTTGAGTTGAGACCGCAACAGCGGTGTTGTGGCTATCAGGCGATACTTCAGCGAGTGGACTCACAGCAGGGACGGGCGGATTGAAAGATTGTTGTTTTGCTGACACTGGTGCGCTTGTCACGTTCCCAGACACCTGCTGCGAAGCAGTCTTGGATTCAGTAAAAGCTCTTGCCGTGAATACCTTACTCTTCCGCTTCGTCCGAAACCAACACCGTATAGGCAACGAAACGCCAGGGACAATCTCCTCTTTAAAACTCTTGAGGTCGGTGTTCCGCAGAACTTGGTCATTGAATGCGAATATCTCGTCACCGTTTTGAATCACTCCGTGTTCTAACGCAGCAACGACAGCAGGATTTCGCGTGGTTTTAGCCAGGAGATAAACACCCCGGCCTTCATTTGAAGATGCAATACCGAGACCTAAAGGACGGCTAGAGATCAAAACCATTACGTACTCGAAATCTTGCTCGTCACTGTGGCTGGGTTTGTATTCCGGTGGATAAATCACAGGTGCGAACACATTGGCTTGAAGTACAAGTTGATTGTTGGTCTCAGTATTCTTGGCGTCACTTGATGCTGGAATTTGCGGAGGAGCCGTCGAAACAATAGTCTTGGAGATAACGAGAGTGGAACTTGCTGGAGTAGGTTCTTCTTTTGAGGGAAGTGTAGTTTGTACAGGAGCATCTTCAGCTGATGCAAACGAAAGCCTCGTTTGACGACTGCGTTTCCGCCTGTTTGACTGTTTATTACCCTTGCTTCTCAAAGGAGGAGCACCGAGCAAACGCGGCGGCGACATCTTTGTAGGAGTTGGCTGTGACTTTGGTTTTTGTTGGTTATCATCACCCATGTGGTCGTCATCTGAGAGTGAGTCTTCGCTGCCGTCATGCTCACTGTCGCTGTCCAACTCTTTTTCGTCATCATTTTCTTCTTCGCCACTTTCACTGACATCTTCGTCGGACCAAGCGCTCTTACGTAACTTCTTGGCCATCTTGCTCTCAGTCACAGTAATGTCGGATTCGTTTTCTGCATCCATATTCAAAAGGATAGCTTGATGTTTGAGGCAGCCGCTACCAAATTGACCCTGTCAACATGAACGGCGTCAGCAAAGAAGTACAGTATCAGACCAGCCCTTCAAGATTCAAGTTACCTTATCCTCCATATATCGCAGCTTAATTCCGTTTCGAAGCGCGCATAATGCGTGATATGCCACCGTGCACTTCCCCACTGCGCACTGCGCACACGCTCCTTTGTCGCTACAAAATCACCATTCTCGTCAGTATCCGTTACGATGTCCAAATACAAGCAGCCAGCATCGCCAATCGCTCACCTGCTCTTCTTGCAGAAACAACACCGCAGTTTTCTCCTTGCCTTGAGTTTATCCAGTCCACACACCACCTGTAAATCATCCAGCGGTCCTTGAAACCTGGACGCATGCTTCTCCTGCATGTAGAGCTCCGGCAGAAACATGGAGCAGGCGACATGCACCCAGCCACCATCGACAGTCGGAGCCAAAGCCCCCGCTTTCGAACAGCAGGCTTCACACTCCAACTCATGAGTAGGGATCAAGCTCTTCTCGATATCCTGTGAGTCCAAGTACTGTCTGCACGGGTGGCAGTACCAGTCTCCTTCAGGCACAGCTGCCAATCTGTAGCACGTTTGGTGGACTGCCACTCCACACACTTCACATATCACAATAGGGTCGTTCTCCAGGGAATCGGGGGCGCAGCACACGCCACACAGCAGTTCCTCCTCTGCCTTCTTCTCTGTAGTAGTAACAGCGATCCTAGGCGACGCTTGGGGCGTTATACTGCAAATTAGTGGGTCCTGCGAGAGTGACAAACACTCTTCCATCTCCTGATCTTCATCTGTGAGCTCGTCTTCCTCCATAGCCTCGTCGCCGCTAGCCACGTCGAGTAGAACCTCCATATCCTGCTCAAAACGCCTCAGAGACTCGAGCAGGAAGCCCTCGTTGCGGCTCTGGAGGTGGCCCTCGATCTCTCGGATGTTCTCGCTCAGGAGCCCGATCTGGTCCCTTTCGCCGCACGTGGCCAGCATCAGGTCCTTCAGCCCGTTCAGATACTTCAAGACGGCGGCGTCATGCACCTGCAGGCCGAAGAGGCTGTGCTTGAGCAGGCCCTCGGCCGCCTGGCGTCGACGCTGCTCCATTTTGGCGGGGACGGGAGTGCGCGCGGAATTGCGCGCCAGAAACAGGAGTGATGGTCAAACGTCAGCCCCCCTGATATCGCAACGCACCATAGTGAGAACAAGTGAGTGTACTGTACCCTGATCAGCAACTATTGTGGAAGTACAGTAGACACTTTAACAAAGAGCGGTCAGAAGGATGAGGATGAGGAACCAAAGTTACTCAGACAATTAGGAATAGGTCAACGAGTAAATGTTGCTGTGTTCTCTACCAAGAAATGAGCTGACCAAAACTTACGTATACCAAACAGGGCCGGAACGGAACTCGTCAGCCTTGAAGAAGGAGCCGCAAGCATCCAAGAACGACAACAAGAAAGCCCAATGCTAAGAGCTCCGATACTATTCTTGTGTTTTGATAAGACATATACCACCCGGTATCTAGTCTGTAGAGAGTAATCGAGCATAACGGTGAGGACAACTCGCTGCGCTTGAGTCAACCTTACAGAACTCATGTTTTCGAAGCATGACTCAGACTTGCAAGTAACTAGCACGAGCAGATCACATGAATGAGCCGTTTCTGGAGGTTCTTGCGTTGCCTTGGCAGAAGTGTCCGTTTGTGAGGATGCAAAGCGCAACCTTCCAAGAAGGAGGATACTGAAGATAGGATGGGGTGCTCAGCAACGTGCTGCTTCAACATATGTGGTGTTCGAACGCAAGCGATCGAGTGCAAGTACAATGTAGTGTGTCTTCTTACCTTGGGCTCAAGAATCCATTCTTCAATTTGCCGAGTGAAACATATACACAACTGTTCTTCTGCAGCCAAGTAACATGAAGTTCTCGTACCTGATCGCTTTCGCCGCCGTGGTGGTCGCCTCAACTGCCGTTCCTGCCAATGCTGCCACTGGCTTGGCTGCGGAAAACTTTGACGAGCAACTGCAAGTTGGTCGCCAGCTTGGTGCTCTTCGTGGATCCAGCCAGCAGGGCGACACCGCTTCGAAGACGCACAACACCAGTCAGCATGATAACAAGAATAAGAACAAGAAAGAAAGTGAGAAGAAGGAAAAGAAGGAGAAAAAAGAGAAGAAGGAGAAGGAAAAGAAGGAGAAGAAGGAGCAAAAAGAGAAAAACAAGAAGCACGGCGACAAGTCAAAGAAGGACGATAGGAAGGACAAGTCCAAGGACGAGAAGAAGGACAAGTCCAAGGACGAGAAGAAGGACAAGTCCAAGGACGAGAAGAAGGACAAGTCCAAGGACGAGAAGAAGGACAAGTCGAACGACCAGGGTCAGTCCGGACAGAAGTAAAGCCTACAAAGGCAAAAGTGTCGTCATTGTTGACGTTAACAGTCAAAAGTTTCTTTATGTAGTGACGAGCATGCTACAATATCATTTAGCGTGACCATTCCTCATTGTTCTCTCCTACATTTATTTTAACCATCAACAGTTTTCCGATATAAATATATATTGAAATGGTTAAACCTTGTACACGACAACACAAGCGATGTCAATCTAAAACGTGAGTAGGCTGCGAAGTGTAGCTAGGTACGTACTGGAGCAGTCTTAGGCCCCGAGGAATCCTACGTATCAATAAATGTAGCCACTTGTCGAGGTCCAATTCCAATTCCCTCGATCATTCATTCAAGATACCTTCACACTGAGCAGCCGACATGGCGTTGGCGCTGCGAATCGTGTCCCTCGTCGTTCGTGGCCGCTCCAACGTCGATGCAGCGCACATCGAGTCGCTCATTACGCGCTCCCTGCTCCCGTCTCCGAACATGTCGCTCGCCGACGCCATTCGCTTCAATTCGCTCGTGTTGTTGGATTGGATCTGGGACGCCAGTTGCACGTCCATCGACGCCAGAAGCCCGACTTGGACCCTCACCAACGATCTCCGGTCCGACCCACACTATTACCGATGGCAGTTCGCTGAGGCGATGAAAGTCGCCATTCAATGTGGGAATTTACAGATCGTGAAGTGGCTTTTTGCCCACTTTTCGTGGTGTGTTGTGCCAATTGCCGCCGTTGAACTAGCAGCGTTTAAGGGGGATTTAAATATCCTGCAGTTTTTGCGGGATAATGACGCAGGATATTTAGATACTGCTGCCAAGATGGATCATCATAAGCAAGCACCACCGAATGGACAAGGGGGTATCGGGGTAGAATGGTATTCCAGTACCAGTATTGTTCGCTGCGCTCTTGCAAATGGTCACATCGACATCGCTTGGTGGCTGTACGGGGATGCCCCGTATAACAACTCGAAAACGTTACACGAAATCACAAAGTACTATCTGAAGATCGGAGATATCGAGAAAGCGGAGGCTGTACTGCCAAAGCGTGAGAATATTACTCAGTTCGTCGCCTTTTGCTCCAGTCCCCAAGTTATTGAAGTTGCAATGGATCGTGGTGACTACACTCGACGAGAGGAACGAGTTGCAGGTCGAGCTTTACGGGTTTTAGCACGAGAAGGACGCGTGGATCTCCTGCAGCGGATGGTGGAGCTCTACCCTGGGCCGCCATTGCACGCGTACTATTGGGGGGAAGAGTGGGGCAGTGCTATGGAAGAAGCTTGTCGCTCGGGGAAGCTTTTTGCTCTTCAGTTGCTTATGGACCATCCAAATGGGCGTCGCATCTGTGAAAATATGCGCAGGGTGTCGGATCTCATTTGTTTCGCTGGTCGTAATGGAGATCTTGAAACGATGGAGTTCATCTACGGACGAGTAGCTGCTCGATCTTTGGACATGCGCTACGCAGTGGCTACAGGGGGATACGTAGACGTTCTGAAGTGGTACATTGAGCGATTTCCAGCTGCAGTTCAGCACTCGGCCGAGCGTATGATCACAACAGCATCAACGTTTGGGCAACTCGATATACTGAGGGAACTTCATCGCTTGGACGTATTGTCACGCCTTCGGACGTGCTCTAGTAGTACCAATATCAACGAGAAGGCGGGTGTGTGGTGGCCGCCTGGATGCCACGCAATGGATGTGGCTGCTGCTCACGATCGGTTGGAGGTTGTTGAATGGCTACATGTACATCGTGATGAGAAGTGTTCAACGAAGGCCATGGATGTTGCTGCTGCGAATGGCTACGTAGACATCGTACAGTGGCTTCATGTGAACCGAGAAGAAGGTTGTACCACGAAAGCAATGGACGGAGCTGCTGGAAATGGGCACATCCATGTAGCAGAATGGCTGTATTGCAATCGCTCCGAAGGATGCACTACGGACGCCATCGATCGAGCTGCTGCAAACGGGCATTTGGATGCAATAAAGTGGCTGTGCGCAAACCAGTTGACAGGTGGCACAGCCAAGGCCCTCACAAATGCCATTACCCGAGGCCACGTGCTGATTGCAGGCTGGTTACATGCTCATTTTCCAGATCTGACACCCGTGGATCTGGACTTTTCAACGTCCGAAGTTTCAATTGATTTTGAGATTCTGCTGTTTCTTCACTTCCACTTTCCCAGTGCATTGACGCCACAAGTGGTGCATCAAGCAAAGAAGGTATTTTCCAGTATTTACTTCGGGACAGCAAGCGACGCGATTGTTGCCGAATGGCTTGAGGAAAAATATCCAAGCCGACAGCCAAGACATCGAGTACATGGATGAAATGCTCGTTACCTTGGAGTTTCGAAGTGTGTAAGCGAATAGTTCTGTTCTAGCCAGGCGGAAATATGCTCATCGCGCGGATACTCCAGCTTTTTCCTGATACCTCGAACGAAGTCCTCAGTAAATATACCAGGGTAGTGCGCATGAAGAAACAGCAACAAGTCAAACTGGATTTCTCCATAGATCAATCGGCTTTGCAGGCTCGGACTGCGCTCCGGAAATGTTTTCCAAAGCCAATGAGCTACATGAAGATGACCGTAGCACACGGCATTGCTAATAGCGTCACTTCTGCACCCTCCTGTCCGATTCGCATGCAACCACTTCACCATCGCCAAGTGACCCCCACTAGCAGCGAGGTCCATCGCATCTGTTGGACAGCCATCCTTTCCATGTGTATGGAGCCACTTCACAACCCCAGCAAACCCGGCCCAAGCAGCGTCATCGATGGACCTAAACGAGCAGCCTTCTCTCCGCATTTCGTGCAGCCACTTCACAACCTCAAGATGCCCGTTTCGCGCGGCGTAGTCAATAGCGTTGGCCGTACAACCTTCCGATCTGTTAGCGTGAAGCCACTGCACGACTTCCAAGTATCCGTTTGCTGCTGCCTCGTCAATTGCGTTGGTCGTGCACCCCTCCGTTCTATTCGAGTGTAACCACTGCACGATCTCCAGCTGTCCATTTGCTGCTGCTTCGTCCATTGCGTCGGTCGAGCGCCATTCAGACCGATAGGTGCAAACGCACTTGGAGGTTCGTAAATGGCCGTCAGTCGCAGCTACCAACCGAATATTGTTTCGATCAAACGATTGAGTCCACGTCTCCATTCGACGTGGTTGTCGTCCACGATGTCTCTGTCGAGACTTTGAAAGTCCTGAAACAGTTGAAGCCATCCGGTGGAAATACTGGAGCATCTCTAGACGCCCGTGTCTCGCAGCTTCGACCAACACGCTATAGTCAGGCATGTGCTCGGTTGGAGGAAAATGCTCCAGTATCCACTTGACACTCTCCATGCGATCCCCTCGAATCGCACATAGCAAACCATCTCCGAATTCATCCACAAGACCCTGTTCGTAGAGATACTGCATCACTGGGATATTTCCTTGATCAGAAGCTGCACAGAGCAGCTTAAACAACCTCCCAAACTGCCGCATGTCCTCACATACCCGACGTCCCATTGGATGTTCTACCAGCCATCGAGTTTCACACAAATTTCCATTCGAACACGCACTTTTGACTGCATCGCGCCACGCACATCGCCAACTCGAGTGATCTTGTAGTGGTTCATGCTGTTCGGCGATCTTCTCCATCAAATCGGACCTTTCTGCGTGTACCAAGCTCGTAAACGCGCGTATAGCAGCACTCTGGTCTCGCTTCAGGTACCCACAGTCGTAGTTCCACTCGATGATTTCAGGGCGTGTACACAATCGAGCGTAGTCCAAAATGCACTTCCCTGGGGGTAAGAGTAATTGGGCAAGTTCTTCGTAGCCACAGCCCAGCGCTTCTTCGATAGTTTGCATCCTCCTTCTCTCGTCCATCTCGTGAGCTACGTCGCTTATCAGCCAGCGAGCGACTTCTAAATGCCCGAAACGAATGGCCAAGTCCAGACTTCGGCCAGACAAGTGAACATCATTCCGCTGGACGCGGCCGTTTGTGTTACTTGAGTCGCGATCTCTGCTTTGAGCCACCAAGAACTTCACAATCCGCAAATGCCCCTTCTCGGCTGCTGTTTCCACCACTTCGACCGGAACTTCACAGTCTGGAAAAAGGTCCAATAGCCACGTGAGAATCGCCACATTTCCGCTCCCTGCAGCCACTTTCGACGCCTGAATGAGCTGGTGCTGTCGGTAGTGATCATCCAGTTGTAGACATCTTGTTAGAGACCATTGTGAACCTTCGGAATCGAGAGAAACATCCCAGATCCACTCTAAAAATCGAATCGAGCCGAAAGAACAGGCTTCAGCGAGCGTTCGAGTCGGTGGTGGGCCTAGAAATCTGGATATGATGAACGCGATGTCTTGTAGAGCAGCGCCGTTGGGTTGATGGAGCAGTACGAGCTCCACACGCAGCAGTGAAGGCCGAGCCATGGCAGACCTTGGAACATGCAGTGAGAGATATGGTTTTGTAAAAAAAAAACATGTGACGTGCGCACATTGGGCATTTGTATGCAGTTTTCAGAAGTCGCAACTTCAACTGGTGTTTGCCACACCACTCAACTTCAACCAAGATTTTCCGACGTTAAAACAAGTTAAAACAGCAAGTCAACAACTATTGCAGCATGCTCTCGTGAATGAGGTCCCGGAGATCGAAGCCTGTCCACGCCGGCGACACGACAATCGTCTGCACCACATTTTGGTTCGCATCGAAGAAGATCAAGTGAGGCGGCTGCGCGAACTGCTTCACCTGCAGCAGCACAGGCCGTCAATTGCTTACACACTTTTATCGGTCAACCTTAGTTGAATGGTATAGTACACTGTACCTCGAAGCTGGACAGTTCATGCTGTCTCACATTGTCTACGAACTCTTGGAGGTGCGGGAACGACGCCAGTTGACACGGAATGTGGAACGGAGCGCGCAGCTCTCCTCGAACTGCAGGTTGATCGCTCTGACACGGTAGCAATGAGACGATACTGTTAGTTAGAGGTGGATCGTCAATCAGTTTGGAGCGTGTGCGTACGGTTGGTTGGGGAAGAAGTTTCTTGAGCAGATCCTCCTGTTGCCTCGAGAGTGGCGCAGCCTCCAGTTGCGTTCGCGCCGGTGCCGAACAGGTTGCAGTAGATGGACTGAAACTCTTGTCGCTCGCTGTACATGTAATTGGCGCCAGTAGCAGAGCCAACAGAGGAAGCTGCAAGATATATGCTCGCATGGTTCGCTCCGTTGGACAAGATGGGTACAGTTTTGGATTGTTCGAAGTACACCACACGAATTTCTTGCGTGGTAGAAATGCTCCGTCTCTACGCGCGACATGCCACATGGCTGGATTTCCATCTGCAGCTATCATATATCGTAGGTAAACTACTTTCAACAAGGCATTCTACACAGTAAATTAAAGCAATTGCAGTAGGCATTTATATACATTCTCGCAGTTACTGTCAATTTCTCAGTGTTCACGACCAACACTCTCTTTCCCCAACCCTAGTAGTCAGACGCTAATCGCACCGAACCTCTTCTCTAAAGTCCGTCTCCTGCTCTCTTCCTCATAAAAAAAATCCCATTAGGCCACAAGCGCTAACTAAAACTGCGAGCGTAAAAGCCCAGGAAGGACGACGTCTACTCGCCGCAGCAGCGTGTCTCCGCCCGTGCCTCTGCTCCAGTCCCCGCGCGCCATCATGTACGACGAGAGGCAGCAGCGTGGGGTCCCTCCGCACCACTACAGCCGCCCGACGTCGTCTTCCCAGTCGCTGGGCGTGTCCTCTTCGACTATTTCCGATCCGGACGTCAACATGTTGCAGGAAGAGCGCGGGCCGCCTCCGGCCGCTCTGCATACGTGTCTGCAGTCCACGACGCGCTGGTTCCAGCTGGTCATGTTCTTCGCCTTCGTGTTGGCTCTGGGGATGGCTATGGCGTCTTCCTACGACAATCTGAGCCCCGGGCTCATCTGGGGCGGAATTCTGTCCATTTTCTCCGTCTTTTTCGTCATTTTATCGTACGCGAGCGTCCCCAGCTACAGACAACACCCGAACCCGCTGGTGTTCTGGAGAACGATCGCTGACGCAGTGTTTGTGCTGCAGTTAATGGCGCAGCAGTTCGTCCGCTGTCTCTTCTTTGACTGTGTGCCTCTATGCAGCAGTACGAACTTGCAGTGCGGCTGCAGTACGGACAGTGGAGCTGGCTCTGCCTGTGAGGTGTTTGCCGGCCTCTTTGAGTTCACGTTACTGGCGTCCGAGTGCTGGTTCTTCTGTATGACGGCGAATCTGCTCATGAGTCTCACGAACCCGTTTACCGACTTTAAGAGGAACACCAGGATGTTCCACTTGGGCTCGTGGTTTATCCCGTTGGTTCTGGGACTTTTACTCATGAACACGGACGACTGGGCAGGATATTCCGACTTGGGCGTGTGCTGGACAAACGCGCTGAAGAACTTGCAGGCGGACAATATGATTGACTGTCCTGTGGGCTATGAGGTCACGGACAACTTCACGAGCGACTACAAGGCTGTCAACGCCAATATTATCAGCTGGTTGTTCTTCTACGTCTGGATGGGGCTGTTCATCATTTTTGGCATTGCGGTCTGGGTCTGGGCCTGGAAGAGGTTGAGCGAAGGCATGCCGGAGACCTACGCCGTGCGAGTGCAGAGCATCAACCGAGCCAGATTCAACGTGTTCGCCGTGACTTTCTACTGGATTATCGTGGTTATTGTGTATATCAAGTTCTTGTCGCGTGATCGGTCGAAACCAGACAAATCCAGCGAGCTGTTGAATTTTCTGATTGCTGGAAAGGGATATCTCGATCTGGTTATCTGGTTTGCGTTGAATGACTTCCACGTCGCGCACTTCACGCGCTGTCTTGGGGAGAATGCAGGTGAAATTGACGTGGATCTGAACCCGCAGGTGAATGCAGCTCTTCGTCGTGAGGTGCTGTTTTACACGACATCAGGTATTATTCAGGCTGTGCAGGCTGCGGAGCGCCTCCCAGCGTCGCAGCGAATCCAGCACTTGGCTTTACTGCCCCAAACAAAGGCGGCCAATGTCACGACTGCTGCTGCGTTCACAGCAGTGCCTGTTAGCGAGAGTGGAAATGCTGCACACCCGTCGGCGGCTTATGCTGCGTACCGCCAACAGCAGTCGACCGACGCGGAACGTGAAGGTACGAATGGAGCAGGAGCTTTTGATGAAAACATGAGAGTGGCAAAGAACTCGCCGCGTACCAAAACTTTCCACGACTACGAACCCCACGCCTTCAAGAAGATTCGTGAGCGCTTCGGGGTTAACAATGAAGCGTATCTGCAGGCACTGTCGGCCACAGCCAAGGAGCGGTTAAGTGAAGGCGCTAGTGGAGCTTTCATGTTTTACTCGGCCGATGGTTCTCTTATCGTGAAGAGTACGAGCAAGGAAGAGTGTTCGTTCCTACGTAGTATCGCCCAGGACTATGCTGATTATCTGTGCAACAACCCACGCTCGTTGCTACTGCGATTCTACGGCTGTCACTGCCTCGAACTGTACGGCAAGCAGTTTTCGTTCGTTGTCATGGCCAATCTTTTCGATACGGATCAAGTTATCCACTCGCGTTACGATATTAAGGGGTCGTGGGTAAACCGCCATGGTGATCTGCCTAAGCGCGGCAAGAAGGTGACGTGCCGCCACTGCAACCGCAAGTATACGTATCAGAACTCGGCTCCGGAGAATGCCAACTGTACGGTTCGGTTAGGCGGTCACGAGCCTAATGTGGTGCTGAAGGACTCAGATCTGACGCAAAAACTCAATCTGGACCGTGATGTGGCGCTTGAACTGTACCAGCAGCTTTGTGCCGATTCGCAGCTGCTTTGTTCTTTTGGTATTATGGATTATTCGCTACTTATGGGGATTAACGAAGTGGAATATGTCGTCGATGAAGGCAGCGGCACGGATGATGACAAGGACGCGACCAACACGCCGGTCCAGTCTAGTGCGCAAGGCACGAAGCCTGGAAATAACCAACAGAGATCCTCAGTTTACAACCCCTTCGCCGAGAACTCGATGATGGACCCACGCAGCGGCGGCGCTCAGAATTTAGCGAGATCAAAGGGTCCGCCTCCGGTTCAAGCCCCATCTACAAAGGCTCGGCACCACGCGAGTGTGTCTTCGAATGTGGGATCTTACAACGCCCGAACTGCGATGGGTGAGCCCGTAATGCAGCGGAAAGCGTCCAAGCCACGTGAATATTCCAAGAGCCGCAATGGACGCACTGCAAGCAATACGTCCTCATCTGGACGACGTCTACCGCGCTCTGGCATGCGCATGGCCAACACCGTTGTGGGCCCCGCGTATTACCATCTTGGTGTGATTGATATTCTGCAGACGTGGACATTCCAGAAACGTATGGAGCGATTCTTCAAGATCGCTTTCAAGGGTGTCGATGGTGATGGACTCTCGGCTATTCCGCCGAAGCTTTACCAGGCCCGCTTCCAGCTCAAGATGGCGG
This sequence comes from Phytophthora multivora, assembly GCA_001314345.1. Classification (NCBI taxonomy): domain Eukaryota; phylum Oomycota; class Peronosporomycetes; order Peronosporales; family Peronosporaceae; genus Phytophthora; species Phytophthora multivora. The sequence goes on from LGSM01000363.1 coordinate 28,626, forward strand.
ACATCCTGGGCGTGGAGGACCTTGTGGGCGGCGACAATGACCTGGATCTATTTACACAGCAGAATTCCCACATGGACGTGGATACACAGCAAGCGGACCAGCAATTCAACATTCAGTCCATCCGGTCACTGGCGTCCTCGGAGCTCGTAGCAATTAACCCCATGGACTCGCATTACGCCAACAGCCGCTCGTCTTCCAACCTGCGACAGCGGAGCACCGAGAACTCTCAGTCCGTCGGCCAAGATACGGAAGAGTACACAGGCATCGACTACCACTTGTAAGGGGAAGTCGATGTGGCCCAAAAGATGAAATGATGACCGTTTTGTACAGCTGCTCTTGAGGGGCAGCGAGAGGTCATTGCGAATTCCATGCACTGGAGAGATGGCGATGGCGACCGCAGATTGTTGCGTGATGGCCAGTCAACTTCAGCAATCTCAAATGTCACCTAGGAGCAGCAATTTTAACGATCCCATCCAGTGTGGGAAGCTTATACGAAGTGCGTGTTAACAAAGAGAAAACGAGTGAAGGGCTCGATGTGCAAACTGTAAACAGATTCCGATTTTATCAGGTACATGTACATGTAGCGTTCAGAAATCTCTCGGCTTGTGGAAACCCCAAAAACCTGCAGGAAGTATCGACAATGGGACTTCCTCTATATGGTCAAATCTGTCTATCAGTCGAAAGCCTGGACGAGTCACAGCAATCCTTTTGATAAAATTCTACATGTAGAACGTTTTGACAGCTTTCGAGTGATTTATAGATTCGACCTCACCAAATTGATGCCTTTGGCCGAGTTTGGGTCGATCGATGGCTTCGCAACTACTACAAATCAACAATAAGCCCATTTCCAGGACGATCGACCGGCCCGTAGTATACTGCCTTGTGCGCTAGCGTTACCCAAACGGAGCCTAAAAATTCTAGGAGTGAACTGCAGGTGTCGTTTAGGTGGCCGTTGTATGATTCACTTGACAGGAAGGGAATCCAGACAGTGTGATGCAGTTTGATACAAATCCGAGAAGCAATGGAATTATTCACGCAGTTATTGGAAAAGTATAATTGGAGATACCTAGACAAACATTGTATAACTTGAAATCTTGTCGCCCTCTTCCAGCGTATTATTATTGTTTTACAAACGCACATCGAAGCAAAGGCCAATATAATTGACCACAGACGCATACAGGTCATTCAAACTCGGGTACGTGCCTCTAGGGGAAACAATCATCCGTTGTAGCTTTGGATCTTACCATAAATCGTTTTGGCTCCAAACGCTCACTGATCGTTGGGCAGGCGTCGAAGCGAAGGCAAATATGAGTTCTAACGCTCCAGCGTGTAGTCCATGTGTATAGTGGGCCCCGTTGACGACGCTAATCATTGCGGCTTTCGACCGGATCGGAAATTGCTCCTCTGTAACAGAGAGCAACCCACCGTCGAGCGCCCTGAGGTCCGCCACCTCGCTCTCGTCGTAGCCTGCGTCGTAAAAGTCTACCCTGATCTCCTCCAGCTCGCGCGCCATGAGAAGTTTGGGGTTGCGTAAGCATGACACGAGGTCTGCCAACTTTCTGCTATCTTCAACTGCTAACGACTTGACAGGCCACCGACGCAGCGCCTCGTTTTCTTCCGAGACCACCACGTCCAACTTACGGGTCTCGAGAGATAGAAGGCTCGGGCATACAGCGGATAAAGCACTCAGATCAAGATTCATGTCGTCGCTGTCAACGCAAACTTGCAAACTCAGTCCTAACGAGCGCAGATTCCCGCCGATCAACTGTAGCAACCGATCACCAAAGAAACAGACTCCGTCGACGTAAAATGCACCAATAGAGACCGAAGTGAACTGGGTACTGGCAACTGTTGCTCCTCCGAGTCGCGAGAAACTTCGACTGCACCATCCCCAATTCTAGCACGACAAAGACCAACGCCAGGCACGATAACTTCCACGATATATCCGTCCTTGAACCAGGCCCGACAGCGGACAGAACTGGGTACTACAACCGTCGAGTCTTCTTCAAGGTCGATGGGCGATACTGCTGTCCCTTCCTCAATGTCCACATACCCGAATTCACAAGCATCGTAAGTTCTTGGTCGCAGCTCCGAACTTGTCGAGAGAGGATAATTGTACCTCAAAACATCTGCAATAGTCGATAGATCTGCCCTCGTCAAAGCCGTATGCTCAATTTGTAGCGAAATCGCACCCGAAGGCAAACAGCCTACAACATACAGCAGCCACGACCACGACAATGCCTCGGCGCTCACAGGCTGGATGTTGAAGCGGATTGGAGTCGTGGCAGATCGCACAGTCAAAGTCGAAAAGATCACAGCGAAGAAACTTTTGGGCAGTTTGAAACACGAAATCCGCGTATCCCGGATCACTCGGGACCACTCGTAGACTCGGTTCATTAGAATTCCGGCATTGACTGTAGCTTGGACGTCGGTGGTTAATTGTCGTTCCTTGAATTTAATCCGAAGTGAGTGGACTGGCGTACAAACCAGCCCTGCAAGCAGATGTCGGGAACAAAGCGTGGTGAAGTCACCGATTGTAACGCCAATTTCTACATACATCTGTGCTTGCTGCCTTTGATCCTCCCAGATATCGACCACACTCGCGCAGTCCGGCCTAAGACTGAGTTGCACGACCATAGCAACGCCAGCAGTAAACAACCTCCGCAGGTCTGTTAAAACCCCACCATTTTTGCGAGAATACAGGGCCGCATCCACATCGACACCATCACACTTGCAGTTCCATATCATACCGGGACCACTGGAAAGAGTTTCCTTGCCCGTTTCTTCCAGTCCCATCGCCCTCAGCGTCCGAATCGCTCGCTGGAATTGAGGCGACGGGTCTGAAAACTCGAGCAATCTGCTCCACGCGACTTGCTGGTCTGTAGCGGCTCCACAGACGTGCACATTCCATTGTGGGTAACATCTACGCTCCCCTGGCTCCACTGTCTGCGTAAGGTGCGAGATTTGCTCCACGAACGCTTTATTATCCACTATCGAAAGGATCGTAAGGAATTCAGTTGCTTCTCGAATGTGTTTCAGTTGGTTCACATTCTCCAGATTTCCTTCCTCCAGATGAACAATTAAGTGGATTCGCTGTCGTTGAGGCTCTTGAGTACCTAAGCGGCCACCTAAATGTCGCCTGCATTCCACTTCCAGAGTACGTGGCTTTGCCCTGGGTAACACAAGAGCGTAAGGTGGCATGCCAAGCATTGAGGAAAGTCCAGTCGGTCGTCATTGCAGCGGAAGTTTGGAAATGACACTATGTAGATGCTGAGAAGCAATAGCTTGGCCAAAACCTATCACTCATAAGAATCAATCAATCACAACTATCTATCACTTGAAACCTGTCGATCATTTGCCGACCTCTTTCTCCGTCTCCACTTCCTTTCTGCCAGGGTAGGCACAGTTAAAATGGCTAATTTTCTGCCATTTTTTTTATCGGATTGACGTACGGTATCTTGAAGATTTTGGACACTTTTTAAAATTGGTTAAGAGAGCGAACCTATAATTGTGTACCTATGCAGTCTTTCTCGACTTAGAACCACCGTTTGTAGCCACTTCGGACCTCGAACGTGCAGGTCTCTTCGCCCGTCAGATAATTTTTGCGGTCGTATTTTACGTACAGCTCACCCAAGGGCAAATGCTCGTAGTAAATCCCTCCAAAGTCGATCTTGACGCTCTTGCCATCGGGTTGGTCAGCCTCTCTCCGCACCTGTTGGTTGAAGCAGTCCTCTTGGGGCAACACGCCCAGTAATTTAACAGTGTGACAGCCACTGATGACGCACCCTGGCTGTGTGAAAGTCTCCAGCTTCACGACTGCCGAGAGTTTGGCGGGACGCTCGGCCACCTGCATAACCAATTGCGCGTCCGAAGAAATGTTCACAGGCACCACAGTGTAGCCATATTTCACATGGCTCACACAGCCTACAGACCCGTTGGTGCAGCGCTCGGCGGCGTGAGGGTCTAACACCCACTCGAATGAGGACTTGTCCGTCCGTTGACGCAGGCTGGAGCCGCTGCAGACAGCGACAAGCGACGATAGGAAGAGCAGGAGCCGATACATGGATAATAATGAAATCTTGGTATCTTCTGAATTATTTATTTAGGTATACATGTATACAAAAAAAAGAATTTAGGATTCAGAAAAGATCAATAAATAATTATGTTGTGGCAAAGATAGTAGCTTTGGGGAATCACTCGTGTATGAGCCTCCGTTACGGTGAGCCTCCATTACGGTGAGCCTCAGTTCTAGTGCGGTGCATGTAATAATGGTGCTGAATCACCACAAAATTTACAAGAAGTACTGGTGCATCTTGGCTGCATCGCGACATGATGTCATCACAAGTACAAAAGCCAGCTGGCGGGATTTCCTTGGCATCATGAAAGTAGTCCAATGCTGAAAGTTCCAACCTCGAGATCCAGACTACGGCACCCTACACTGCAGACTGCCGATCGCTTAACAATGCGTAAAGTCAGTCACACGCAGATTTCTCTTCATAAACAAAACTACCTCAGAAATACCAAGCATGAGAGTCGCGTTCTTCCGGGTGGGCATTGCCATTTCAAACGGAATGAGTGTCCTCATCAGCAATGTCTCTCCTGCATCTGACACCGGCGTTTGATGTCAAACAACAAGATTCGCCGTCTCAGGAGGAACCAGAAGCTCAACAATGAAGAGAGAGCAGAGCAGTAGCGGTAGCAGGACCAGCCTGGCATGCTACCCATGTTATATCGAGGCCATCGACCTCGACGCACGAGTTACAACAAATTCTTAGCACGGTGGAGAACAACAAACCGTTGTCTAACTGGGCTTGGTGCGGTAGCTGGTGCCACTGCATTTTACAGCTAATTGATGCAGGCTTTATCCAAGACAGTACAAATTGAGTTAATCAACTTTCCACTTGATTTCTTCCTTACCGAAGAAATATAAATACTGGTCTTTTGCTAGCAAACAAACACTTCACTTCACAGCTGGCGCTGACGATTCTGTCGACGAAGTCTTCGTTTCAGCAAATTGGCCTCTGTGCAATAGAGCTGTCGACGTCGATGGATTAGGACGTCTTTTCGGACACTCGACAGACGAC
>LGSM01000364.1:0-33990 GCA_001314345.1 Phytophthora multivora
AGTCAAACCACGAAAGCATGGGTACCGATGGTTTCTTGCTAGCACCCCACCCGCTGAGCACCCGGGATACCTTTTGGTCTTCACTGGTGGTGTTGAATACATAAGCAAATGCTTTATTCGTGGCCGTCATGTTCCACGAACCTCGATCAAAAATCCACTGCGCACATAGAGCCAGATCACTGTTGGCATGCTGCGCGCCACCCCGTCGGAAAGAGTGCGATGTAATAGTGGGCGTTGGTTTTGCCCTTTCTTGAGCTTTCGATGCGGCCTTCACAACACGGTTNGAGAGACCCTGCTCCTCGGAAGTCTTGACACGAATCAACCGAACAAAAAGTACACCATCAGCGCTCACTGACAAATGACTCTTGGCCACAAAACCAAGGTCAGAGGCTCTCCCAAATCTATACCACATGAGCGCAAGCAAAGCGGCACCCTGGTAGTCCTTTGGGCTAGCGACATCGTAGTAGAGTTCATCCATTAAAATGCGCAGGTCTTCCTTGGTGCAAGCGGGGGCTTTCTTGACTACACCTCCCTCATTGCGCTTCAAGCAGTATCGCTCTAGCGTTTGAGCCATTTTCAACAACTTATTTTCGATGGCAGCACGGTGCTCGGGGAATTTTTCAAGCAGCCATTTTTTGACGTGCCGGAAGTAGCTCATCACCGGGTTCCTAGCCAGTGACTTTCCTGCTCTTCCATCAGCAATGGCAAGGAACACGGCAAAACGATCTAGCAGCTTCACAAACGTTGATCCGTCCGTGTCATTGAGTAAGCATCCGGTGATAAAGCCCAGGTTAACATCTTCTGACATAAGAAAGCGCTCAAACGCGTTGATTGCAGTCTTCAGAGCTCTTTGGGAGTTGGCAGGAGCGAAATCTTGGAGGCCCATTGTTTCAGCAAGTCTTTTGTCGGTTTCTCTGCGGATATGAAAGTGATCCGTGCTAATCAAGTGGTTCGTATGCCTCAAATACATATCTCACGGTGCCTGCCGACATTATGCGTCGGCTCAGCGTCGGTATTGACTAAACCTAACCCTAAGTCCGTTGATTGGACAGCTCTGTGGAAACTGCACTCTGACTGGTCAATGCTCAAATAATGTGATTGTAGTCCCATACAACAATCAAGATAAATTTGGTGTGTCGGCAGCTTAATGATATTCATCCATACATTTAACAAAAATGGTGGTAAGTTACAAACTGCGAATGTTCTTAAAATCATTCCCATGAGGGACACCATGGCAAATCGCAGGTCCCACGTACTGGATTTAGTGACATCACCTAACCGATGTCAGCTTCAGTGAGTAATGAAGGCCACAATACTTTAGGTGCTAGTCAGTATCCTTACAAGACTGGTCAGTATCCTGAGGTTCGCTGAAAACACTGCATGTGAGCTGACCGTATTGGGGCTACGCCCAACTACTGGAGGCACTGCTTTCCAGTATAAAAGTACATGCATGCTGCATTGTCCGAGGCCTACATGTACATGTAGTAGGCTGCTACAGTACTGTACAAGTATTTACTGCGGATGAGGCTCCCGGTACATATACGCGTGTTCCAGCCTGGAATCCAGGGCCTTTGTTTGTCTTTCTCAGCACCGTGACCATAATCCGTGATTATCCGTGTCAAACCAGCCAATAGCGACACGTACGTGGCGTGATCGAAGCGTGCCCGACGTATGTATGTTGGGTAACCCACACCCTGGCGCCGGGTCGCAAGCGAACACTCAGTTTAACTTCTGCCAGCACCCCCCCAAGACAAGATAAGACCGCCCCCACTTATAGAAAGATGTGGGCCCGACAGCTCGCCACCGTCACGAAGACGGCACGCCCCAGCACAACCTGGTGGAAGCGCGCGTCGTCGTCGCTGGACGCCCGTCAGGACGAAATCAAGAAGCCCGAGAACTTTCAGCTCGTCATTGTCGGTACCGGGTGGGCAGGGTATCAGATGTTCACACAGTGCCGCAAGCACCTGACGGACATCGAGGAGAACATCGGTCGACCGGTGGATCTCGTCGTCGTATCCAAGCGCAACGTACGTCTACAGGTCTCTATTATTTAAATTGATGTCTTAACTTACGTATTTTTACGAATAATAGCACTTCCTGTACACGCCGTTGCTGGCGAGTACGACGGTGGGCACGCTCGAGTTCCGTTCCATCATTGAGCCGCTGCGTGACAGCATGTTCAGCCATGAGAGCGACTTTCACTTCGCTAGAGTGCAGGATATTGACCCGGAGAAGAAGCTGCTGCACGTCGAGTCGGCAATCAGCGCGGAGAACAGTCACCGCAAGTACGACGTCAAATACGACGCTCTGGTGCTGGCGTGCGGCTCTCGTCCGCTGACGTTCGGGCTCCCGGGCGTGGAGGAGCACGCTTTCTTCCTGAAGGAGATCCACCACGCGCAGAGGATCCGTAACCGTATTCTGGAGAACTTCGAGGCCGCCACACAGCCTGGTGTCACTCCTGAGGAGAAGCAGCGTCTTCTGCACTTTGTGGTGGTAGGTGGAGGCCCCACGGGTATCGAGTTCTGCGCCGAATTGTACGACTTGGTGCTGCAGGATCTAGTGCACAAGTATCCGCAGACGTCCAAGCACTTGGATGTGACGCTGGTGGACTCTGGGGAGATTTTAAATGGTTTCGACAAGCATTTGCGGGCAGTGGCACTGCGCAAGATCCAGAAACGCAACACGATGGAGATTGTCAAGAAGAATTGTATCGAAGTCACAGCGGACGGCGTCACAGTTGAAGGAGGCGAGAAAATCCCCGCTGGTCTCGTCGTGTGGACGGCTGGAGTGGGTCCGAACGAGCTCACCAAGTCTCTGACCGTCTTGGAGAAGAGCAAGCGCGGGAACATCCTGACTAACCAGTACTGCCAAGTGTTGGGCGCTGCTGAGGTCGAAGAGAAGGCCCCGTGGGGGATGCCGCGCCGCTCCAACGTGTTCTCGATCGGCGACTGTGCTGAGATCCTGGACTATCCGCTACCTGCGACTGCACAGAAGGCTCAGTCTCAGGCTAACTACCTCACTTCACTACTGCGCGGCAAGAACCCGGCACCTGCCAAGCCGTACGCGTTCCAGAGCAAGGGAATGATGGCGTATTTGGGCTCGTACGAAGGACTATTCGAGGCTCGTCCTCGTGACGATGATAGGATCACGCTCAGCGGCTGGAAAGCCTGGTTCCTGTGGCGTAGCGCGTATTTGACCAAACTTGGAAGCTGGCGACTCCGGTTGCAGGTGCCGCTTGACTGGCTCAAGGCGATTCTCGTTGGTCGCGACGTGTCCAAGTTCTAGACGGAGTGACAAAGCGCTATAGAAGATCAAAGCGTTGTATTTATTCAACGCACTTCCTTGCTCTCTACACCGGCTGCTATGTCCCATTTCCAATTTTGATAATATGTATGCACTACGGGACAACCGACTGCAGCTCATGCAGCACATGTTGACTCCGCTCCTATTTTCCTTTTTATTTTCTTCTTTTTATATTCTCCAGCGTAACTTTAGATAAAGTTTTTACCTTTCGAATGTATTTTCTTGCTTCTGGAAATAGCCTTGCTTATTTTTTGAATTGGTATGCACTTTTGGACTGTATGAGCATTTTGAAGCAATACATCAGCTCGTCGAATGGGCCAGCATCAATGGAACGCCCGAGCCAATGTGTTGCTGTCTTTGGCCTTCCTGCTCTGCTTGCAGTGGGTATCTGCTGCCAATTGGGCCCAGGTCAGTGGTACGAAATACACAAACGCAGCGGTAAGAGAGATCACGCCCTGGGCCAGTCGACATGGCCATGCAGTAGCAGCTCTGGACTTCAGTGACGACTACGTGCGCAGTACAGGGCAGAAAGCGAGGCTTTTCGTGCTCGGAGGAGACTCAAACGTGCAGGGATCACAAGACTTGAGGGCGTATCCAGGTGGCGGAGCCATGCGTAACGACGTGTGGAGTACAACAGGACCGACTTGGAACCCACAGACGAACATCCTCAAAACGACCAAATGGGGAGATCCATTGCCACAGATTGTAGCAAATGTGACGTGGCTGCAGACGAATAACGGCAAGCGCCCACCGCGTGGCGTCTCCTATTCAGACTGGATCGCTTGTGCTTCAGCAGCGTGGGCAGTTCACCCTCCTTCGGGTTGTGATGACCCCACTAAACCTCCAGGTGCTTACTTGGCCGATAATATGTTCTCTCCACGTCGGAACTTCGTCGCTCTTGCCTTTCAGAACGAGTTGTTCGTCTTTGGAGGTCGCGCTCGTGAGCATTTCCCCGTCCCTCAATCACAACTACGCGGAGGTACAGGGCCAGAAAGTTTGGCTCCACATAACGTGCGATGGCTGGAGTTTGCGGTACTAAAGAACGACGTCTGGCGTAGTAGTGATGCTGGCTCGTCCTGGAAACTCGTGACTCCAGGTTGCGCTTACCCTCAGAGCGCTTTAGTGCACAAAGCGTCACGTCCAGAGTTTCAATGTGAAGACGACGACCAGTGCGAGGGTGACGCGTCCTGCCAAGTAGACCAAGCCACCTCCACAGGCTTTTGCGTGTGCAACATGTGGTCACCTCGGGAGTTCCATGCAGTGGCAGTATTCAACGACGCCTTGTTCCTGTCTGGCGGCTACGCACTCATCGAGTTAGGGAACTGTGGAGTGGAGGAGAACGCACGTAAACGTCCGTCCGGCGAGGAGTTCGCGTGTGGCGGCGGCTATCGCGCATATTTGAATGATATATGGACGTCTACGGATGGTCAGCACTGGAGAATGTTGAAACTTCATGCTGAATTCTCACCTCGAGGTGAACATTCAATGGTAGTGTTCAACTCTCTGCTCTACATCCTCGGCGGACGTACAGGAGCGTCACTAACACAAGGAGGTGCAGCAGAAACGGAGCTTCTGAATGATGTGTGGGTGAGTGCCAATGGATCTACGTGGACTCGAGTGGCTAAGCCCGCGCCCTGGCCACCTCGAGCAAAGCACGTGACTCTCGTTCTACCAGGAGCTCCCGACCAAACTTCAGGTGACGATCCAGACGAGCAGCTTATCCTCATGTTCGGTGAGGATGCGGAGAGGACACTGGAAGATGTTTGGGTCTGGAAAGGAGGTGACGCGAATTGGATCAAGGACTACTCGACTGATACAGCGTTCTCCGAGTATGTGAGACCCACGAGTGACGTGTCGTATCTACGAACGATGATAGATGCCGATGCTCTTGCCTTGGGTGTAGTAGGTATCACTAGGATCCAAGACCTCACAAAGCTCTCGTTCGACCAGACGATCGCTCTGAGGGAGCTCATGCCCATTTGTGACTACATTTCCTTAGCCAAATTGGTCGTTGAGCAATGCACAGTCCAACCAGCAGAGTACGAAGGACAAGAGTATGCCAATGTCAAGGTGATCCAAGGAGCTAACGGAGACGCGGAGGCAGCTCAAACGACGACCATTTCTCAAGACGAAACAAACTGGGACGGGTGCACACACATTGGCACCAAGGTGACCGATGCAACTACAGGCCGTCTGCGATGGGCAGACGTCCTTGGAATCGATCAAGTTCAAGTCCTTCGAGACGTGTTCGTCGATGCTCAAGAAAGTATCTGCCAGTGGAGACCCAAGCCACGGTCCGGTCACGCCGGGGCCGTCTTTAAACGGAACGTGCTTGTACTTGGTGGCCTTACAGCACCGGACTACTACGATAACGACGTCTGGTATCGTGACGCTCGTCGGCCTCTTGCACAATTCACACTCATGCCTCCTAGTGGCAGTTCCGACTCGGTGTTTAAGTTTGAGAGCGACAAACCTTACTGTCTCTTCGAGTACTCTTTGCTCGATACGGCGGAACAGCTTGTTGTGCGTAACTGGACCGTGACACTGGGAGAAGTGGATTACGAGAGCTGGTTAGACTCCGGTACTTTCCGAATGCGTATCCGCGCTCGAGACCCCGCCGGTAATGTGGACGCAATGTTCGAGGACGGTCGCAATGAGTACACGTGGGTCTATGTGCGTCCACTTCCTTGGGGGTTGATTATCGGTCTGTCCAGCGTCGGCTTTGTGCTGCTCGCAGGCTTCTTGATGGAGTGGCGTAAGCGCCGCAAACGTGCAGCCATGGAGCGCTACGCCATGAAGCGCATGCGTCGCAAACTCAAGAAGAAGAATGTTGCAGTTGCCATTGTAAAAAAGGGCGATCCAAATTGGCGCGAGACGTACGATGATGCTAAAGAAGGCAAGAAAAGCAAAAAGGGCAAGAAAAGCACTGCGAAAAAGAAGCCAACGACCTCCAAAGACAAGAAGACCAAGTCCAAGTCGAAAGACAAAACCAAAGAGAAGAAAAACAAAACGAAGACGAAAATTGGAGCAGACGACAAGAAGAAGAAGGAACGGACTAAAGATGGAGCGAAAAAAACAAAAGCAGCGGACACCAAGGCCAAAACGAAGACCAAAGACGCCTCTAACAAGAAGAAGACAAAAGATGGCGCTAATACTACTGAAAAGCGAGCGAGTAAATCGGGGAAGAAGGACACATCTGATAAGAAGAAAAAAAGCGATAAACCTAAAGGCGACAAGAAGCCCAAAAGCGACAAGAAGCCCAAAAGCGACAAGAAGAAGACCAAATAGATCTCTTCAACTTGATTATTATTCACAATAATTATGTGCTCTATTGTTTAGTTGAAAGGATTTAATTCATTTCATAGCACAATTATTGTACATTTGGACTAAGTCCGATTGCGAACTTAACGGTTCTTCTGGTGTCCAAATGTTAAAAGTAAAACCAAGGCGAAATGGGCACCTACGTGGAGGACTACCTCGAGAGCATGTACATGCTGCCGTCGGAGATCAAGCGCAACTTCGACCTCATGCGTGAGCTGGACAAGGTACTCATGCCTATCTCCATACCCCTTGCTTTCTGCTTGTTCTCCTAACGCTCAATGTGCAGGCGTCCTACCCGCTGCTCGACGAACTTAAGACGACTCAAAAGGCGTACTTAACTTCTGCACGACAAAAGGTGCTGGCTAGGTGCGCAGATGCGTCAAAAGGTGACGCAACGGAGCAAGAACTTCGCGAGCTCATTGAAGCCGATGAAATGGTGCAGAAACTCAAAGAGAAACACGCTCTAGTAGTGCAGAAACTGGATGAAAAGATCGCCATTGCAGCTCAGAGTTACGACATTGTGGACCACCATATTCGTCGACTGGACCGAGATCTGGAAAGCTATGCGGGTCTACTCAAGGCCAACGGGGAGTACCAGGAGGACAGCAGACCTCAACGCAAGAAGCAGAAGTTGTCAGCGACTACAGCTGTACACCAGTTGTCCCAGAGCCATGTTGTTCCCCATGTACATGTGCGTAGCAAGCACAACACAGTTGCAGCTGCTGGTATGAAGGAGAAGACGACGGCGCCCATTGCGTCAAAGGCTTCCAGTACCGGAGGCTCATCAACGAGGAAGAAGTCGGCCGCGGAGATAACGGTGGCGGTGCCTGCTGCAGCTGCTGGGCCTGTGATCCTGGCCTCGGAGGACCTTCCTATCGACCCGAACGAACCTATTTATTGCAGTTGTCGACGAGTGTCGTTCGGACAAATGGTGGGCTGCGACAACGACGACTGCAAGTACGAGTGGTTCCATTTCGGCTGCGTCGGGCTCACGGACCAACCTGCAGGCAAGTGGTACTGCCAGGACTGCAAGGCGCAGCTTGGCATCAAGTGATCAATTTCTTGCAGATACGGACTACCTTCAGTAGGTGAGTGACATTAAATCGAGCTGTTTTTACCGGAATGTGTTGCAAACTTAATACGAAATACTCAAGAACGAAGGTGTTGATCAATACGATCAACAACCTTAAAACCTGGATACATCTCGGCCGACAAGAATCGCCTTAAGCCAATCCAGCGGCACCTGCAACCGGAGCCGCCAACTCCCCAGCTTGGTCAGATACGCGCTTCGCCAGAGAAACCACGCCTGCCAGCCACTGAGAGTAATTTTGTTGTCCTCATGAGGTCGCGCCTCGAACAGGCCTTGGTACGATCCCAGGTACGCCATCATTCCCTTGCTACGGAACATGTATGGTTTCGCAGGAGCTGCGTTCTTGCCCCGAAGCAGAGCTGTGAGATAGTCAGCTTGGGTTTGAGCCTTTTGTGCCGTCGCCGGGAGTGGGTAGTCCAGAATTTCAGCACAGTCACCGATGGAGAAGACGTTCGAGCGGCGAGGCATCCCGAATGGCGCTTCCTCTTCGACTTCCGCTGCTCCAAGTACTTGACAGTACTGGTTGGTCAGGATATTGCCGCGCTTGCTCTTGTCGAACACAGTGAGCGACTTGGTGAGCGCATTGGGACCCACACCTGCTGTCCAGACCACGAGACCGGCAGGAAGCTTCTCTCCGCCTTCAAGCGTGACACCGTCAGCCGTCACTTCGATGCAGTTCTTCTTGATGATCTGCATGCTGCTCCGCGACTCGATTTTGCTGAGCGCCACAGTGCGTAGCTGCTTGTCGAAGCCACTGAGAATCTCCCCAGAGTCCAGCAACGTCACCCCGAGGTACTTGGACACGTCCGGGTACATGTGTCGTAGGTCCTGGAGCACTAAGTCGTACAGTTCGGCGCAGAATTCAATACCAGTAGGGCCGCCACCAACAACGACGAAGTGGAGCAAGCGTTCTTTCTCCTCGGGCGTGACTCCAGGCTGTGTAGCCACCTCGAAGTTCTCTAGGATCTTGTTACGGATCTTTTGGGCGTGGTGGATCTCCTTGAGGAAGAAGGCGTGCTCTTCCACGCCAGGGAGTCCGAAGGTCAGCGGTCGAGAGCCACAAGCCAACACCAGCGTGTCATACTTGATAGGATACTCTCGACGTGACCCCAAGGCGGATTTAACGAACAGCTCCTTCTTCTCCGGGTCGATCTCTTTCACACTCGCAAGGTGGAAATGTCCTTCGTGTCGGAACATTCCGTCTCGGATTGGCTCGGTGATCGACTGGAACTCGAGTGTTCCAACGGTTGTGCTTGCTAGCAATGGAGTGTACAAGAAGTGCTACAAGCCAACAGCTCCAAGTTAGTTTTTTACTGGAAAGCAAGTGGAAAGTGAAAAGTACGTACGTTTCGCATTGAGACCACGACGATGTCGACATCCCTACCGCCGACGTTCTTCTCGATATCTGCAAGGTGTTTGGAGCATTCCGTGAACATTTCGTATCCGGCCCAGCCCGTGCCAACGATCACGAGTTGGTAGTTGTCGCTCTGCACTGCTTCTTGTCGTTCAGAAGTCGACACGATGCTACCGCTGCCTTCGTTCGTGTAATTCGCTTTGGTGAGCATCGGCCATCGCTTCTGCCAAAGCGGCAAAGGTTTGTCGATTCCGTTCGTAGTATGAAGCGCCCGGCGCAGCATTTTGCTGTCGGTGATGATCGCAACACGCAGAGCTTGACGGAGAAGCACCATTGTCGTTCTTTGGACGGAGCGTATTGGAGACTGGACGGGAGAAAGAGTTGTGAGCTCGAAATCCTGCGAGGCTTAAGACTTGGACATTGCGTTGCTGCAGTGCCCCACGTTGAAACCGCTGGGCTTAACAACAGCAGGAAAGCGCAAAGAAGCCACGTCCTGCCGCGCCCGTCAGGTTTTCGTGTTGAAGTGGATGTCAAAAGCGAGGATTATGGAGTGGGCGTCACTCGGAACGCAACCAAATCCTAGACACCGTGCTGGTTTAATGCTTTCGGTTGAAGCCTGTCGTGATGACACCGCCGCGTGCAGCTCGAAAGCTCAGATAAAACACCACATCTGGCTCAGAAACAGCTAGAGTATTCCTGTGGTGCTGTGCCAAAGTGGAACTTCACGTCGGGCGTGTACAGTACTTCAGTTCGTATGCGACGGCCTGGAGTTGCGGGTGAGAAAGCGACAAAGTGATGTCATGAATCGCTATGGCAGTTCAACTGTACATGTATGTAGCCATTTGCCAAAATGATAGCATCATTTGTTTTCGCTGTGTCGTTGACCAGATATCCTATTGGCCAAAACTTGTTTTCCTCAGATCTGAGTCCGTTACTATTTGACTGGCTAGCGTTCCAGCGACCCCTTTTGTCTGACCTCGAAGCATATTCGCCGTTTTGCTCAAAGACCCCGACTACACTACCACCATGGCCTCCAAGATCGTCAAGCCCGAGGGCCAGACCGCCGATGAGTTCGAGCTCCAGGTTGCCCAGGAGCTGTTCAACCTCGAGCAGTCCGCTGCCGAGATCAAGAACGACCTGAAGGACCTGTACATCACCGCTGCCAAGCAGGTGGACATCTCCTCGGGCCGCAAGGCCATCGTCATCTTCGTGCCCTTCCGCCTGCACGCTTCGTTCAAGAAGATCCAGGCCCGCCTTGTGCGCGAGCTGGAGAAGAAGTTCTCGGGCCGCCACGTCGTCATCATCGCTCAGCGCACCATCCTGGGCAAGGGCTACTCGCGCGCCAACCACGGCGCCGGCCCCCGCCCTCGCTCGCGCACGCTCACCCACGTGCAGGAGCAGATCCTCGATGTACGTAGCTCCTCAGAGCCTCTTTGTATTGATTGTGCTTCCATCTCTGTCGAAATTCGATGATGGCCTCTGGGTTCTAGCCACCCCATGCCGTATGCTCATGTTCCCGGATTCCTGTTGTGTCATTTGTGAATACAGGACCTCGTGTTCCCCACCGAGATCGTTGGCAAGCGCACCCGCTGCCGTCTTGACGGCTCCAAGCTGCTGAAGGTGCACCTGGACCCCAAGGACCAGGTCAACGTGGAGACCAAGCTCGACACGTTCGCCACGGTGTACAAGAAGCTGACCAACAAGGACGTTGTGTTCGAGTTCCCGGTGCTGGAGTAAGTTAGTGGTTGAGTGTGGGCTCTCTGCTTCTTTTCGTTGCTGAGAGCTACCTCCTGCTAGGTAGTTTATTCATGAGCAAGACGCCTGTCAAGCCATAGGCGAGTAATTCTTTGAATCACACTCAACTCTGGCCAAACTCTCCTTGTTATTCGTCTACATCGACCTCAAGTCAGTACTCTCGTCAGTTCAGTTCTAAAGCTTTGTACTGTTCCCGCTATTTGGACGCGCTGCTAAGCGCCATTATCGTCCGTCATCATCATCCTCTGCCATGTCTTGCATCAAAATGTTGAGTGCGTCAATCGCTCCAATGTCCAGCATCCCCACACCGCCCACAGCTAAAATCCTCGGCACCTGAACATTGCAACACGTAGTCGTCAACCTTGCACTTGCAATTGCAAACTGCTCCTCCCATCTATCGCTCTTACCGCCTCAGTATATCGCATGCGGCCAAACGCCTGCTTCTGCTGGCTGGTGATAATGCTCTCCTCCCTCACCAAGTCGCACACAGTTCTCCTCGTTTCTCCAGCGCGTCCTACAGTCTTCCCTTTCTGCTTATTCACCTGCCGGGCAGCCGCTCGCCGCACTTGCCGCGCGCTCTGGAACACTCCGCGCGTAGCTCCTCGGATCATCGTTGATGACACCCAGTCAATGGTTTCATCCAATCCAGAGTGATTACTTTCAATATTTTTAATCCAATTTCCACCAATCATATCTCCTTTTATGATGGGTATGGCTTTCTGCTTCGTACTTTTGCATCACCACCTGAACGGCACTCCGGAATCGACAAGCAGCCGAGCAGCTCACTCGTCTCCATGCACGCCTCCACGCTCACGCGCTGCACGCGCGCAGTCCAGACGCGCTGCATCAGTTCCGCCGCAGCGGTGCAAGTCACCCACTCGGAGCGTGGGACGCGCCTTGCAGCGCTGCGGGAGCGTCTGGCCGAGGAGGCGCGTCAAGGCCCCACCTTCTCCGAACAAGCTTTGTCCCTCGAGGATTTCGCCTTTGAGCCTGAAGCTGCGCCCGGCACGAAGCCCTCGCGCAAACCCAACGCCTCGAACCGCAAGCCCAAGTGGCTGAAGGCGCAGCCCACGCAAGGAGCCAACTACGAGCGGCTGCGCAACACGGTGAAGAAACTCGGACTTAGCACTGTGTGCGAGGAAGCCAAGTGCCCCAATATCGGCGAGTGCTGGGGCGGCGGCAAGGACGGAATCGCTACGGCCACGATCATGCTCATGGGAGACACGTGCACGCGCGGGTGCAGCTTCTGTGCTGTGAAGACCAGCAAGAAACCCAAGCCTCTGGACCCGGAGGAGCCTAACAAGGTTTCCGAAGCTATTGCGGCCTGGGGACTCGACTACATCGTCTTCACCAGCGTCGACCGTGATGACTACGAAGATTTGGGTGCTGGTCACTTCGCTCAGACTGTCAGTACTCTGCGTGCCAAGCTTCCGGAGATCCTGATCGAGTGTCTGACCCCGGACTTCCAGGGACACAACGACCTTATTGACCAGGTGGCGACGTCAGGACTTGACGTGTTTGCGCACAACCTGGAGACAGTTGAGAGACTCCAACGTCGTGTGCGTGATTACCGCGCCAACTACAAGCAGTCGCTGCACGTCCTGGAGCGCGCGAAGGTCGCCGCGCCTCACCTTGTGACCAAAACGTCGCTGATGCTGGGCGTTGGAGAGCGCAACGAGGACATTTTCCAGACGCTGCAGGACCTGCGCAACAGCGGCGTGGACGTCGTAACCTTCGGTCAGTATTTGCGTCCAAGCACGAAACACATGCCTGTCAAGTCGTACGTGACGCCCGAGGCGTTCGTAGAGTGGCAGAAGGTGGCTGAGCAGATGGGCTTCCTGTACGTTGCTAGTGGCCCAATGGTGCGTTCCAGTTACAAGGCTGGCGAGTTCTTCATGAAGAACCTGCTCAAGAACCGCAAGCAGCAGATCGTCGCCTAGATTTGTGCTAATGTACTACAGAATCAAGATGCGGACGCTGCTGAATAGCGCGACGACAGCGAAGCACGCGATTGAAAGCCTGCCATGACGCCTAAACACAGCAACATTGACATCTACATAATTCTAGCAGACGTACATTTTGCTTTCCTATCTAGAAGTTCAGGACAGCGCCTGCACGAGCGACGCCGTGATCAGCGACCGTGTGACGCCCGTGCATGCGTCCGTGCAGAGGTCTACGGCCTCCTGAAGCTGCGTGTGGTGGATCTGACCGGCCTGCAGCATGTACGTGACGCGTCCCATCGACGGCATGTACGCCAGCGCCAGCTTGCCCTCTCCTTGCTGCTCCTCATCCCGACTCGGGTCCAGCACTACCGTCCCGTTGACAATACCCTGCATCATCAAGCAGCCAGTTAGTCTAATAGATCCAACACTGCAGGCTAATAGCTACATTGACGTACCGCACTGGACGCCGTGACCACGTCGTACATCTCCACTGCTGCGTCCGCCAGCGCCAACGACGCGCAGTTAATAGCAGCAGCGAAAACGCCTCCGTCATCCTCCAACACCGTCACGAACACCGAAACAATACACTTGGGCAACTTATGCAGCATCACGGCGGGAGCCAGCGCCTCCTCCACAATAGCCGACAACTCCATCTCGTCCGGGTCCTGACCGCGTTCACGCCGCGTCCATTTGTCAGCGAACGGCGCGTACTTCACGTCACAAACCAGCTGCCCGTCCTTGCTGAACTCGCGACGCGCGCGTGTGTCCGTTCTCGGCCCGTAGACGGCACAGACCACTCGAGTGCGGCCCAACTCCACGTACGCCGAACCTGCGGCGCCGCTTACCGCTCCCAGCTGCATGAAAGGGCGGCGCATCTCACTGGAACTAGCACGCTCCTTGTCCACACGCTCCATAGGCGCATCGGCGTCCTTGGGGACAGGCAGCGCAGGCTGCACGGGCAACGGATAGTAGCAGTTCTGCATCGCTAATGTAATGGCGACCAAGAGCACTCACATTTAAATGGTACATGGTACCAAGTGACAAACATTCCGTCACACTAATCGTTTGCTCTCCATAGATAAGAGGGGGGAGCTCTTGATATCTGCAGTGACGATGGCCAAAGGAGCGAAGGAGGAGGCTGCGCCCAACGAGGAGGTGCTGAGTGTACCCATTCTGGAGACAGTGAAGGCTGCGCAGCTGCAGAACGGACTGCGCCATCGCGACTTCCAGCGCTACCGCCAGTACTGCACGCGCCGCTTGCGTCGCATTCGCAAGTCCGTCAAGTTCACGCACGGTAAAGGGAAGCAGTTTATCAACAAGAAGGTGGACGCAGAGACTGCGACGGAGAACCGACTGCTGTACTTGCCTCTGTACAATGCCGAACGCGCCTGGGGATACGCCATGCAGCTCAAGGAGGACGACAACCTGGACAAGTCGGAGAACGGAGAAGATGCCAACTCGCGCATCAAATTCCATTTGAACGGACGTCTCCGTAAGGCTACAGAGTGGAGCCAAAGGCTCGTGGAGATCTGTGCAGCTCGTGCCGATGCCCGTACGAGTCTGGAAGCAGAAGCGTACGCTGCGTACATGGCTGGTAACTTGGCTTTCCATCGGGAAGAGCACGTGGCTGCACTCGAGAAGTTCGGCACGGCGCGGCGTATCTACGCGGATCTGTCGCAGGTGGGCACGTCCTCGCAGAAGGAGCTGTTCTCCCGCTCTGCAGACGAGTTGCAGCCTTTCATCCGCTTCTGCGAGCACCGTCTCGCGTTGCAGGGACGTTCAGCCAGCTCAGCGGAGACCTCGTCGTTGGAGCTTCAAACTAGTGGTGATGGAGCCAACAACGCCCTGTTGCAGTCCAAGATCGACCTCGTTTTGCTGGAGGCGCGTAAACAGAAGGTGGCGAACCTCGGATCGGTGGAGTGGAAGCAGCAGCAGCTCACGGTGCCCACGCAGGAGCTTGGTCTGGCTGTGGTGCGCACCACTGAGCTTGCTAGCAAGCTAGACGCCGCTCAGGATGACCAGGCTCGTGAAGCTCGCTTCCTGGAGCTGCTTTCGGCTTATGATGCGCTGCTACAGGCTTTGAAGAACGCGACGGCGAAGTTTGAACAGCAGGCGAAGAGCGGTAGTGCTCTTGTGCACTCGGATCTGGAACTTCTAGCTGCTTTGGAGGAGTACGCGCGCTTTACGAAGCTGACCAAGCAGGTGGAACGCCAGGCGACTGTGTACCGCACGCTGAAGAAACGTTTCTCGGCACAGCAGGCTGGTGAGCTCACGCATATCCTGGACATGCTAGTGCAGACTGTGGGAGATATCCTGTCGATCCCGGGTATCCGCGAGCTGGAGCAACGTTGCGCCGCGCAGTACAGCGCTTACCACGCTGTCTTCCGTGCATGCCGTGCGTCCACTGTTGCTCAGACGTACCTCCTTCAGCATAAGTTCGCCGAGGCGATGGCGTTGTACCAGTACTCGTCGGGTTTCTTGAATGAAGCGGAGGAGATTCTGGCTGTGCAGCCTGCGGCAAAGGACGCCTTGCTGCAGGAGCTTACTCGCGAACTGCACGAGGAACTTGTTGGAGCTGTGAGTCGCACGACTGCGCAGAGTTTCCTCGAGTCCTCTACGCGTGCTGACACCATTCGTCTCGAGCTGGAGCAGCTTTCTTTGGCTAACGACAAGAAGAACAAGAAGGACAAGAAACGCAAGAAACGACAGGTAAATGCGTTGGTGGATCGACAGGGCGAGTTCGAGGCTGGTTCGATTGAGGGCCATCGCGAGCTAGTGAAGCTCCCGCCTGAGTTCCGAGCTGTCCCGTGTAAGCCGCTTTTGTTTGATATGGCGTTCAACGAGCTCGAGTTCCCGGATCTGACGGAACGCACGAAGACAGAGGAGGAGAAGGCTGCTGAGACTGCAGCCACCACCAGCAACGAAACCGGCGGCGGCTTCTTCGGCTGGTTCCGCAAGTAGAACTGACACTATGGAGCAGAAGAGTGAGAGAGCTATGAACAGCATCGTAGGTCGACAGATTAAGGTGTTTACACGCATTTTTTTCTCGGCAGTTTCTAGCCTTTGTATTGCACTTGCAGTTCAGTTGTCCACCTCGTCCTTCTCGTCGATGATCCGTTGCAGCTCCTGCTCAAAGTCGTGCCGTTCACGCGCGTCCAGTTCCTCGTCCGTTGGTGCGGGCGATACACGACCCAATAGACGGAACCACAAGGGGAACCAGATAGCCATGTAGGCCAGCCACCGGTGGATCTGGTCGAAATAGCCTGTGGTTTCGTAGAAAATGGTACAGACGAGTCCGACGAGACCGAAGATGAAAACGTGCTGATGGTCCTGTAGAGGGCCGTAATCTGGGATATTGTCACGCTTCCAGGGCGCCACGGGCTCGAACTCCTTGCGGTACGCGGCCTCCTGACGCATGAACTCGGCCACATCTCCCTCTTCAGGCTCTGGCTTGCCATTAGGCAGCTCGGACTTGGGCACAGCTCGGCGCGTTGACATGATGGCAATTGATACAGCCCGCAATGTAACGAGCTCATATTGACGAAAGTACCCAATTAACGGCACATTTCATTTCGTAACAAAAATATAATTGTTTTGTTCCCATCATTTTCAAAAGATCAAAATGGAGAAGTACAGTCGGTGGGCGGATCTAACGACGGGTATTAACCCGTTCGTGCCTCAGCGCAGGCGCTTCACGTCCGGATGGCTCGTGACCATCTTGCAGGTGGTCTCAGGCTCTGCTCTAGCGCTTGTGCGGTTCCCGTTAGTGCTGGTTTCCGCTGTAGCGTTGATCCTGGTCAACCTTGTGGTGTCAATCCTCTCTATAATCCCGTTTCTAGGACGCCTGCTGAAGAGAATCATGGACTGGCTGCTGTGTTCCTTGATTCTCCTGATATTTGGAGTGTTTTCGTCGGAAGAAGGAGCTAATACGCGTCGTCTGGGGCTCGCTACGGCAAAAGCAAAGAGCTCGGTGGGCTCGACGCGTGTCGGACCGGGAGATGTGGTGGTCTGCAATTACACGAGCTTCCTGGAGATTCTGTACCTCGCCAAGCGCTTTTCGCCGGTGTTTATCTTCGCTACACAGGGGAAGACGGATGACGGGGGACTCGTGCACGTCTGTGGCCTCATGGAGGCGCTGTACAGATCTTTGGCCATGCCAGTGAGTGCTGAACGTGTCAAGCCGACGAGGAAGATCGCAGATGTGGTGCGTCGCGCCTCTGGACCTGTCGTGGTGCTGCCTGAAGGAGCTCGAAGCAATGGCAAAGCGGTGTTGAAGTTCATCCCTATGTTGCAGAATCTGTCTGTCAAGACCCGCGTGCACCTCGTGGCGTTCCGCTACGAGTTCAAGGGCTTCAGTCCGAGTCACACGACGGGAGGCGCCTGGTCACACCTCTTTTGGACATCTTTCCACCTGTACCACACCATGCGTGTGACGGTGTTGAGCGCCAAGGACCTGAATCTGAACGACCTAACACCGACCAAGTTGGTGAGCAACAAAAGCAGCAAGAAGCAGGAGGATTCCAAGACCCTGTCGACGGACCAAGTGGAGAAGCTGCGCTCGCTGTTGGCCGCTATGCTACGCACTAAAACAGTTGACTTGGGTCCCGAGGACTTTGTGTCCTTCAACAACTACTGGAAGCACGTGAACGGAGGAGGTCGCCAGCCTGCATCGGAGTTCACAGACCGCAAGGCTCCCCACGAGCACGCCCAGTGGGCCAAGAGATAGAGGAGGGTCACGGCGACAGAATAAAAGCAGCTTCGCCTAGTCGAAAATGGTTCTCCGAAGTTGATTTTTGTGTCATTCTCCTGAACCATCTCTGATCTAAGCGAGCTTCATGAGCAGCTCGTAGACACCAATACCCAGCTCTACGGAAATGAGGATGATAATGTACCATTCCAGTCGCTCACCCTTATGGGAATCCAACACTTCCAGGAAAAACTGCACAGCAACAAAAGTCAGTTATCTCATTAAAAACACATCAGCCCACACCAAACTCACCTTCGTGTTGTGTTGGATCAATTCCAGCTTGAAATTCAGATTCTGGAAGCGCTCGTTGAGCTCGAACTCCTCGAGTAGTGATTCCCACATGTTGTGGTATCTCGTCTGGCTCCAAGCCGGATCGCCAGGTCTCTTACGGTCGATCACACGCAGCTTACTCACCAAATCAATTAGCAGCGTGTTGTTGGACGCCACGATCTTAAACAACCTCTTCGTCTGCTCATTCTCGCGGCCGAATAGAGCACCCCGCGGCCCCTTCTTCTCAACGTCCGTGTTGAGCTTCTCAAACTCCCTCAAAATGGTCTCACACTGACGCTCATAAAACTCCAGCGCCACTGTTTGAGAGAGAACGCCAGCAATCACGTGGACGTTGATGTGGTCAATCTCTCGCACCAGCACGTTATTCTCCACTAGAGTGCTCCACTTCTGCTGCGCGGGGTCGCCGATCAGCAGCATCTCTTCCTCGTGTCCTCGCATCTCGAACACGTCGCTGCAGAAGCGTGTCGCATGTTTAATTAATGTACTCACCAGTGTCGGATCACAGTTGAAGAACACTACTGCTCCGTAGTCGAAATACACCACCCACTTGTCTGTCCCTCGTCGAGAAGTGACAGTTTTACCTCCTGTCCCGACGCTTAGCGTCGTTGTGTCATTGTTGTTACTGCCGTTGGTACTCTGCACTGTAGGAGGTGCCTCACCCGTGACGAGGCCTGCATGGCCATTATTCTTGCTGCCACTAAGCCTCAGTACGATGGAGTCCTTGTGCAGATAGTGGGTGACTTTGAATCTGTCCGTGTAGAGTTTCTGGAACAGATTGGCAATGTCCATCTTGCGGGCAATGTGGACAGCACGGATGGGCATGTGTTGGACCCTTTTAGCCATCTGTCTGCTCTGTTCTCGAGCCTCAGCAGCTGCAATGGTAGCGTCCACTTCGTCGGCGGTTGGAAGCGGTGGCAAATCCACATTGAGGCCTTGGAGAGCTGTCGGAGTGGACGTCGCAAAGGTTTTCCGCTGTGAGTGTTGGTCGTAGAATGACAACAGACAAGAACCAGACGAAGACGATACTCGCGAAGGAGCTACTGAGCTGATAGAAGCTCCACGGACGCCATAACGTGCCCCCACACGCCGTAGCAGCATCTTGACGACTTGGAGATGTGCCTGTGGCTGAGCTTTAGCTAAGAGAAATGTATCAATGGTGTGTTACACATAGATTATGTACTACACACCATATATCATGTGGTGCACAAAACACAATAAGAACTCAGCCAATCAGAAGCCAGGATAGCCTATCCACCTGATACAGCACGTCATTCGTCCTCTTCTTCTATCGGAGTCATGTCGGACTTGGCGCAAGAATTCCCAGAAGAGCCCGTGCCGCTCATCACGTTCAGCGAGGATGAGGACCAACTCAAGGTGAACGATGAGGCGGTGGAACTGCTGCGTCGCATTGACGGCCACGTCGCCGTCGTGGCCATGGCAGGGCTCTACCGAACGGGCAAGAGCTCCATGCTCAACTGGTTACTGGACAGACAGAGCGGCTTCCGTGTGGGCCCCACTATCGAGCGCTGCACACGCGGTATCTGGCTGTGGGGGCAACCTCAGAAGCACGTTATGGCCAATGGGGAGAGCGTCTGGGTGCTGATGCTGGACACGGAAGGGATGGGCGGCCTCGAGGCTTCGCAGCAATACGATGCACGCATCTTCTCGTTAGCTACGTTGCTGTGCTCCAAGCTCATCTACAATAGTCAAGGCAGCGTGGACGAGAAGGCGATCAGCGGTCTCAGTTTCATTGCGAATTTGGCCAAGCATATCAAGATCAGCGCTTCTGGAGATGGAGCAGGTGAGGACGAGGACGTCATGCAGTTCCACAGTTTTTTCCCGTCCTTCTTGTGGGTAGTGAGAGATTTTACGCTCGAGTTGGTGGATGAAGATGGTGACCCGATCTCCAGTAGTGATTATCTGGAGCGAGCGCTTGCTGATCAGCCACGTACACCGGCTAACATGGAGCGCAACCGCATTCGTGCCATGATGAAGGACTTTTTCCGGGATCGCGACTGTGTCACGCTGGTGCGGCCTGTACACGACGAAACGAAGTTGCAACAAGTGGATAATATGCCCATTGAAGAACTGCGACCGGAGTTCCAAGAGCAGCTTAGCAACGTCAAGCAGATCGTGTACGGCGACAGTCTGCAGCCCAAAATGCTGCAGGGAAAGCCTCTTAATGGCAGCATGTTTGCTGGCTTGCTGCAGGCCTACGTGGCTGCTATCAACAGCGGCGGTGTGCCGGTTATCACGTCTGCCTGGGAAGGTGTGACTGCTAGTGAGTGCCGCAAGGCGATGAGCACCGCTGCTGATGCGTTCAAAAAGAGTTTGGCTGCTTTGGATCTCCCCCTGGACGATGAAGACCTTCTCGAGGCGATCAAGGACGCGGAGGAACAAGCTGTCGCCCAATACCGTGCTGCTGCTATTGGAGACAGTGCTGCGAAGCTGGAGGTTGATCTGCGCAGACGTATGGATGACGAAAAGGCCGCTATTGCTCGTAACAATTCAGTGCAGAGCAAGGAAATGTGCGACCGGCTACTGCAGGTGCTGTACGCCGAGCAGATCCAGCCCAAGCTTGCCTCTGCCAGCGACGAGTCTGGAGGTTTCGCCGATATGCAACAGTTTTCCCGCGAGTGGCAAGGGTTCCGTGACGCCTACTTGAAGAAAGCACGTGGTGGCGCGAAGCTCGAGTGTCTGCTGACATTCTCCGAGACGAAATATGCTGAAGCGATGCGGATTCTGCTCAGTCGACAGGAAGAGGGTTACGAGAAGAAGATTCGGACGCTGCAGGGCGACGTGTCCAAGGTGAAGGAGGAGCTGGGCAGCGTTGGCGGCCGCGAACAGATCTACAAGGAGCAGATCGAGCAGATGCAGGTGCAGTCGTCCCAGATCATGTCCGAGAAGGCTCGTTTCGAGGCGGAAGCTGAAGCTCAGCGTGAGCGTATCGCCAACCTGGAGAGTTTGCTACAGGACGAGGCTGCCACCAAGCAACACGTGGAGATCGAGCGCGAATCTGCTGGCTTGAAGCTCTCGAGTGAGGCCAAGAAGCGCGAGGAAGTCGACACTGAGCTCGAGCGCATGAAGGCCGAGTACGAGCGCGTGGTGCAGGAGAAGGAGCGGCAGGAGATGGAGCTGAATTTGCTGAGTGAGGAATGCCAGCAACTGCGTAAGGGTCAGACCTGCGGTTGCACCATCTCCTAAGACTGCAGGTATAAGTTTTGCACTACGCCTTGTGATGCATTTTGCCTAGATTTACCAACGATCAAAACCAATAGTTCCCCAATATTTCCCCTCTAAACCCATGGTCTCCATTGTTTTTATGAACTTGTATGTCTACTGAGGACGGCGGTTAGGCGTCAGGGGAGACACGTAGGCCTTGAGCTTGAATCCCGTGAGGTCCGGCACCTCGAGCTGCAGCAGCTTGTCCTGGTCCACGACGTAGCGGCCGCGCTTGGCGTGCGTTCCTTCGTTGCGGCAGCCGTTTCCCTTGTAGAAGCGGCGGTTGGCGCGCTTGCTCGTGAGTGGGCGCAGCGAGTGCGAGCGCCCGAACTTGCTCTTACGCGCGAAGCCCGTGATCAGTCCGTCCAACAGGCCCATAGCTTCCCAAGGCTTTTCGTCTCTTGATGTGCGGCTGCCAGTAAATAAATTATCATGTGCATGTGGTGTGCACCACGTAAGCCTAGCAGAAAAGCATATTTATTGGTAATGTGAGCTACACAAAATGATGTGTACCACAAATCAAGTTGAAGTGGATTAACCAAGTACAGTACAAGTAGTACTTGCCTGCCTATCATCTATTCACCATGGACGACCCAGTCGAGATGAATCGTTTAGCGGCGACGACCCAATCGATCAGATCGCTTTGACTTGGACACTGGAATGTCAACGTCCGAGAGGCCCCCACCCTCAACATGCTGCTCAGTAGTCCGGACGGCGGACTTACCTCTGTGATCTCGAAACTGGGCGTCGCGCTCTTGCCCAGGATCTCAATGCGGCAGTTCGTAAGACACACCGACTGGCTATTCACGTCCGTTGTCTGCTCGCTCGTAGCAATCGCTCCCAGCATCGACTCGGTCGACTCCAGGATGGAGCGCGTCGTGTTCTCCTTCAGGTCCAGTAGATGCAGACAACCATCCTGAGTGATGGCGCACAGCACATCCTTCCACGATGAAAATAACGAGCCGCTAACTTGGTTCTTCAGAAATCCACAACGCACAAGAAGGGGGCTTGCAATCGGGGACCGCAGAGTTGAAAAGAACTGCGCGTCCGTGTTATCGGAGGCTGATAACGCTGCTGCGGTGTACTGCGCAATAGGAAACAAAGATTATCAGTTTTCAGATAATCCCAAAACTGAGTTAGAAGTATACACGCACATTCTTAGGTATCCTTCGCACGCTCTGCAAAAGATCGCGTTCTGGATCGATTCGCTACAATTACAAACACACGTTAGTTAGGTCAATCCAGCTCGAGCCGCAAATAAAAGAAGCACCTTACCTGCGCAGCAGCTAACGGTTCAGTCATCGCTCCAGCCATCTCTCCATACGTGAGTTTCTGCTTGCGGATGTAGGTATCCAACGCCGTCTGAATCACAGACGCTCTCCACACCTCCATCGTCTTGTACTGCTGGAAGAGCGCAGACATACCGGTAACATACTCCACTCGACACTGCTGCAGCTTCTGCACATTAATGCAGTAGTTCATCTCAGCCAGCCACAGGTCTTGTCTTCTCACTGCTGTGTCTACAGTAGCTGCACTCTCGTTTGCGCTCTCCAACAGCTTAAACAGCTCGTCATACTTCGAAAACGCAGCCAACACGTTCTTCTGCGACTGAAACAGCATTGCATCCAGTTTATCCCCCTCTGCTAGCATCGAGGTCACTCTCTCCTTGTATGTGGCCGCCATCTCCTCCAACGGCTTGGTAGTCACCTCCCTCTTCACAACTGCAGTAAGATGCACTATCTTTTCAGCCAGTTGCGTCTGTACCTCCCCCACTGCATGCAGTGCCTTGGACACTGAACTCTGCACATTTAGCTGGTCGTTACTTGTCGCTCCACTTGAGTCCGGAGCTGTCTGCAACACTGGAACCTCCAGAGCTGCACGTGTCTGTCTCAACGCCTCGGCATACACCAGATCGGCCTGCAGTCTGAGCGAGAAGAACTTGAGCAGCCGCACATTCTCCTCTCCACCGTGACGGATTTCGTCCTGGAACTGGCGCCAGTAGGTGCGGTCTCGAGCCTGAAACTTGTCGATCTGGGCGCTACGCTGTGTCTCGAAGGCGCGCAATGCTGCGCAGCAATCTAGTTTAAGCCGCCACACGTCTTCAGGAGCAGGCTTCGACTCTGGTAGCAGCTCGGACGCCGTCGTAGTCGCTGTAGTGTCTGCAGGAGTCTCCATCGTCGTTAGATCGATTGTGTTGAGTTGTAACGGAACCAAAACACAAAAGTCACATTTTCTGACTCATTTTGTTGATAGCTACCGGTATTTTGGCACAAAACTTGATCTCAAATACCGGTTGAGATCGTCCGTTTTTGTGATACCAGCAAAAAATGCTCAAAATTGTTAAAACGTTAGAATTGTTTCGTCCAAAGATTTTGTATTACATTGAAGCAATTTGGCATGAGCGTCCGCCATCTACGGAAGCGGGATTGACTGGGCGCTATGGAAGACGTCAAGCGGGTCGTACTGCGCCTTAATCTGCCGCAGACGGGCGAAGTTATCTGCACCCCAGTATCGCTTGCCGAAGTCTTCACCAAGGTCCAGGTCGCAGTAGTTCTGGTAGTTTCCGCCGTCAAAGTATTTCTCCAAAGCGCCGGCAATGCCACGGATCCACTTGTAGGACGGAGAGTCCTCGGATTCCCCCTTGTTGGCGCCCACACCGATCTGAACGGACCAAACGGCGTTGCGGTGCGCCCACGGTGTCATGTCGTTCTTCTGCGTGGCGAAGACGCCGCCGTACGCCTCGAATTGGATGTACGCCCACGTGGTGTTAGGCAGACTGTCAGCCCAGTCCAGAACCGTCTGAACGCCTTCATCGTCCAACACCGAGTTGGAGTAGCCGCCCTTGATCTTACTGTAGTCCTTATCGGCCGCTGTCAGGTGACGCGAGACGTTGAGCGAACTCAGGTCGTCGCACGTGCCCT
Organism: Phytophthora multivora; assembly: GCA_001314345.1. NCBI lineage: Eukaryota > Oomycota > Peronosporomycetes > Peronosporales > Peronosporaceae > Phytophthora > Phytophthora multivora. The sequence continues at coordinate 23,948 of LGSM01000364.1, forward strand.
TCCAGACGTACGCTTTGGTGGCGAGTTGCGAGCAATTGTCGCGACGCTCCTGTGACTTGAGACCACCGTGGTCGAACAGACCTGAGGAGTTAAGCAGCACGTCCAAATCGCTCTTCGGGCCAAGGTACTGGCCGGTCATGCGCGCGCCTCCGCCGTCCACAACGAGCTGCGTGGTGACCTTGGAGTCGGCGGTGGGGAAGAAATCCATCCACGCACGCAGCACATGCGCGCGAACGGAGGCGTTGAACTGCATATTGAATACTGTCACTTCCGGCATCTTGTACGCCTTAATAGTGAAGAGCGTGACGATGCCGAAGGAGCCGGCGCCGCCGCCACGCTGCGCCCAGAACAGCTCCGGGTTCTCCGTGGGCGATGCCGTCACCACCGTCCCGTTGTACAAGACCACGCGCATTTCAGTCGTCTGGTCAGCGGCCAGGCCGTAGTGGCGACTTACCATGCCGTAGCCACCACCGGAAATATGACCGCCGATACCCACGCTCGGACACGTGCCGGCGTTGAAGTTGTAGCGTCCCAGGCGGTCCAGCTCCGTGTAAATCCAGGCCAGACGCGCGCCGGCCTGCACCGTGGCCAGAGCGGAGCCTTCCTCCTGGTTTTCAGACACGAGAGTCACGTCCACCATGTCGGCCATGTCGATAACCAGTGAGCCGTCCATGGACGACAACACCTCATACGAGTGACCGCCACTACGAGGCACGGGAGCGAGGCCGTTCCTCACGGAACAGGTGACGGCCCGCACGACGTCCTCTTCGGATGTAGCGAAATACACACCGAGAGGTTTACGGTTGATGCGCGCTTTAGGACCCGTAGCGTAGTCTTCGTAGAGCGGTGACTCCTCCACGAAGAAATTGGTGTTAACCGTCACGGTATCGTTACCGTTGCTGCTAGTGTTGGCAGCGGAGCTGTCCATGCAGTCCTCGAACGCTTGCAGCAGAGACGTTGAGTCCGTCTGCTGCGTCTGTTGCGTCTGTTGCGTCGAACCTGCCAAAGCGGAGGTTGCGACTACGGCCGTGAAGAGCACAAGCGCTCGAGAGAGGAACACCATCGTCTTGGCACTTGTCTGCAGCGTGGCGGATTCAGGAATGATTAATGGAACTCGCTGACGACTCACGCGTTGGCCAAGGAGCAGCAGCCAAAGAGCATGGGTAAAATCAAGTCGGATGAAGCCAAGCTACAGTACATGTACAGCCGAAGCCCCAGGCTCTCGCCATCAACGTTTGCAAGGATAACAGCGCAGGAGTTTACTGTACCTAGTCCGGGCGCCAAAACTCTTGATCACTATCGGCTCTTGAGCCAGGAGCCGATCGTGAGATAACTGTAAGGATCCTCGTCGATTTCGAGCCCACGATTGAAAAGCTAAGCATTCTTTAGTCAAGATAGATTTTTAATCTGGTGCTTGTAAAAGCTTGTCATAAGTCATGACTACGACTTGCAACATGTTGTAAGTTACCCGTCGTAATCGCATCTAAACCGCTTTGACAAAGCGTCCCAACATCATCGGATCCGCCGTCGCGTGTTCGTACAGCACAAGTGGCTGTCCATGTGGTGGAAGGTTTCCACTGGAAGCTTCTTGCTGCGCTTCTTTTCGTATGAAAGTCGGGAAAACAGCAGTGCTCCGTTGGCAGAAGAGCGTCAATTCCTGGGTGCCGGTTGCATGATGAACTAATATCATCACCCAGACCTGCTTTGTCAACCTGAACAAGCTTGTTGGGTGGTACAGCTCCTAGGGCCCACAACTCTATCTGGCCCCTAGGACTCCTAGGTCTCTGTAGTAGGAGCTGTGAGGCTCTCCACCCATGGACTCTACTCACTCGCCAAATGTTGCGCTGTATACATGTACATGTACAGTACTGGAGCGGATATGATTGTGATGACACTTTGCTAGTGTACCGGTACTACGGGGCAATAATGAATACGCTGGATTACGGAGCTGCTGGTGTTGATGCAGGCGACGAGATACAGTAACGGGACACGCTGGGGTGAGTGGTCGAAGAGAGCTGGCGGTGTGAACACGTAAGGCTGGCTTTCGAGTTCTCTCATTACTAAACTTTCGCTCGACAAGCTTTCACTGAGCATATCTCCGGAATGCTTCGACGATATCAAGTCAATTGTCCATTTCTTGTCGCTGAATCAACATATACCCACCTGCGCAGTTTGCTAGAAGAATACGACGTGTAAGCACGACGAGCTTGAGTTTGCGTGGAATCGCACTGATGTCGCCCCACTCAAGTCAGGCGCCCATACTTAGTATAGTAGACTACCAACAGGACGACATCGACATCGAAACTTACGCGAGTCGGTGGCCAGATCGCTCGGCTAAACTCTGGTTCGGGTAGACAATACGTACCTGCGATGGCACGTAGACTTTAGGGTAGAGTGGATATCATACCCAAACCGTGTCCATGTCGATAGAAGAAGCGCGTTCACCGAAGCTTCAAGTCTCCTCCGAAGGCCCAAAGCCGCGGCTATCGAACTAAAAACAAGGACAATTCTTACCGGTAAGGAACAATTACACTTTCTACACGAGAACTGTGACACGAAAGCAAACGCGAGAGAAAGTGTTAGTAGATTGTAGCTCTGTCCGGTGTACAGTGGACGATTGTGAATACCGACCCGGAACTGAGTCGCAGACTGCCAATTGACGTCGCTTAATGGCAATGGCGTTGTCACCACTGGCGTCAAGACGAGGAGCGTTCATTAGTGTCTTACTTTTTAGCCCGCAGTTACGAGTGAAAGGGCTTTCAAAGGCCCCCCTTGAAACGCCACGTTGGAACGTTCCAGTGTGTTAGCTAATGCGTCTTTTCAAGATCCACGGTCACCACTGATCCAGAGACCACGCAGTTAGCTAACCGGACAGTCCTCGAGTTAAACGAGTGATTGAGCGCTAGAAAAACGAGAGTTTCGATTCAGTCGGCTTCTGAGCCGAGCGATGGTCTCACCTGAGAACGACCTTCAAGTCGCAGTCACTTTCGATTCCTCCTCTAGTGCAGCAACCGGTAGACAATCGACCCCACCAAGGCACGTTACTACAGAATCCAGTGCTCGAAACGGGTCGAAAGGCGCTCGAAACCTCCAGTAGTCGAGCTGTTCTATCCACATTTCCCCAGTCGCCTCCGGTCCCTCAGATCCCCATGAATCCCGCAACGCACTCGTTGTCGGCTTCCATCACGTCCGCATTGGCACTCAAGCCGTCCACCGTCTACATCCTCCGAGTGGAAAACACGAAAACCCGCAAGAGTTGGCACATCCGACGGTGCTTTTCCGAGTTCTGCGAGCTCAGGGAGAAGCTGCTGTCCTTGATCGACGACCAAATGGCCATGTACCTCACTAGTCCGGACTTGGACAGCACCGAGAGCAGCTTCAGCAGCTCCAGCGTCAGTTCCAGTGCTAGTACAAGTGGAAGCGTCAGCAAACACCATCATTCAGCTGTACCTTCGTGCGACCGCTTCGCCTATGTGTTCAAGCAGTTCCCACCGCGCAAGTTGTTCGGATCCCGATCGAAGCGAGTGATTGAAGCGCGATCGATGGCGCTTAACCGCTTCTTACAGCAATCCCTTGAAGTTGTGGAGGTCGTTCGACAGCGCCAACTGATCGCCATTTGCTTTAGTATGATGACGCACATCGAGACATTTCTAGACTGCAGAGCTCATCGAGAAGTGACGCGTGTTGGGCCATCAAGCAGCGTAGACAGTAGAGCTCAAAGGTCCGGTAGAACGGGAGCTACGTCCCCCAACGCAGTCAGGAGGGCGTCTGCAGCCGTGTCACTCACTCCAGGCTTCCACCACTACCCACTGGTGCCTTCTCCAGCGTTTACTATGATTCAATCAGAGCGATTCCAGTCCAGATACGACCTCAGTGACGAAGAAACAGACAGTGACGATACACAGCGCTTCAACAACTTCGACTTCACTCGACGGTTCTACCGGGAGTTCGGACGGCATGAAGAACGTGCAGAAATCTACAGCGAAGACTCGGACGACGAAGAGATGCAGAACTTAAAGAAAACGTGGAGCGCCATGATGGAGAGCGACACACGCGAGCGGAAACTGCACCATACCGGTAGCCACTTCTCCATGCTTGAAAGTGGACAGCCAGCGGCGGAAACGTGGGCGAAACGCGTCGAAATCGCTGGTATCCACAGCACTGCGAAGACCGAACCGGAAGTGAACACTAAGAAGACTTCCGAGCTTAGAACGGAGCAATTGCTGCACCGTCACCGATCCAACTACCGCCTTCCAGTGCAAAACTACCTGTGACCTATGAACAAGTACCATTCAACGTAAAGTTAATGTATCAGTTAGAGTAGAAGCCAAGGCCATCACTGGAAGTGACCACTGCATACTCAATAGTAAACCACGAGTATCATAAGTCGAATCAACCGGGAGATAGTTTGATATTAAAAATTTGCTTTAGTATTTTTAACTACTACCGTTGTATTTTACCCCCCCCCCCCCCCCCCGATACTATTGTACTGGCCATTAAAGTTGGTACCAAAATTCGGTCCACATTTACTCGTAGAAGATGATATTTTTTTCATATATGATTACACATGCCCTAGGGTAATTTGCGTCGGTAGATTCCGAATCTGCAGTCAGATTTGCCAAATTTAGACTCCTTACACTTGATAATCCTCCTAGAAAAAGTGCAAATGATTTCTCAAAAGTTTGGGGAAAGGGTTCAACTAGGTTTAGTAATGATTAGTAATGACAGGCAGGATATGCAGTCGATGATTGGCTGGTTTGTTAAAACACATGTAAAATCATATGGTGTTTAGGTTAAGCATGACCGCTGCTGCTTGCGTCAATCTCGAGATTGTTACACAAGAAGTTATTGCATTCACTCAATATTAATTTGTATAGGTCAATCATTCACTGCTAATACCGTCTTCGCTCTCTGATTCATCTACTAATTCATCAGCCAATTCTACGTCGTCCCCATCCTCCTCTAGAGCTCGTAAATACTGATTTTCTTCTGTCTGAATGTGTCTGTAAGCCTTCTTCCAGTCTTCGGACTTGATGTGTTCTTTGCTGTTGCCTACTTTTTCCTCCACTCACCAATATTTTTGGCTGGGTGTCTACTTATCCACCCTTTCATGTTTCCCATATAAGCTCAATGGGCTGCAGTTCTGGGTGGTAGGAAGGCGTGAAAAATACAAGATGCTTGTGCATGATGGCGATGGCTGTCACCACGACGCTCTTCCGGTTGCTTCATGATAGTAAAATATTATGTTAAACAGGTACCGATATATAACGTTAAGATATCAAATTCGATCTTACCTCAATAGTCTCGGAGCCTTGGCGGTCGTTGTAGGCCTTCAAGACGCGCCCAATAGGGCTCTCTGGGGTCCCAAGACACTCCTTGACTAACTTGCGTGTCCTCCGGTCGCTCCATTGCCCTCAGCCCGACTTTTGAGGAAGAACTTGTAGGCGTTCACAATCATAGTCCTCTCGCCATCACTCAACTTCTTGCCCTTGGCCATTCTTTTTAATAGAATCGCACAGTAGTACTGGCTGTATGAGCAGCGCATGAGCCTAAATTTTATTTCGATGGTACGCGCATGTCTAGACATCTAAAGATAGTAGAGTTATAGGTAATCACGACTGCATGTTAGAATATTTGGTACCAACTTTAATGGCCAGTACAATAATGCTTGATAAGGAAGCATGTCTCAAATTTCACATGCTGTATAAGGAAGCATGTGGGAAATTACACAGACTGGTCATTTGAATCAAATTGGTACTCGATGCACAGGGTTTGGGCTGCCAGTTGCAGAAAGAAAGTTCCATGTATCCACGCTCTGCTATAGACGGTGCGTTACCTTCCCCCAAGAATGAGTGGTAGCTGGTTCCTCTCACACTCGAAAAAGACAAGTGACGAGCATGGCTCCACGCCGCGAAACGCGCGCGGAAGCGGACAAGTTTCTGCAACAGCTTAGCGGGAAGGCGGGGGCTGAACGTGAACGACTAGCGCCCGAACATCGAGAGTATTTGAATGGAACTCACGATCGCGATGCCGACTTCGGTGAGGAGGAGAACAGCGATGCGGCAGTGGTGCCGGTCAACACACACCGGTGTGTTACTGTTGCTGCGAGGCCGGCGCCCGCGAAAACTCAAAAGAAGAAATCCCTATCTGAATTTTATATCAAGCTAACGAAGACGCCACCTTTACATGGGAAGTCTCCTGTGGCTGCTCTCCACGCAGAGGAGCTAGCTGACCTAGCTGCGGAAGTAGAATCACAGCCAGACGACGACAGAGATGAGGACTACGACGATGCGACCAAAGAGCTGACAAACGACGACGCGGAGTATGCCGAGGCGACTACACCACCGAGCACCCCGGTCAGTCGACCTTCACCAAAACAGAAGAGGAAAGTCAAACCCAAGCCAGCAGCCAAAGCCATGGGAAAAGGAAAGCGTAAACTTTTACCCCAAGGAAGGCGCGTGTCGCAAAGAGGCCACGAACAGAACGTCCCCATGTGTCCGGAAATGACGACGGCAGCAGGTACATACGTCGAGCAGTATTGCCTGTACTGTACGGCGATTTACATGACTCTATGTATGCAGTGATGTTTCAGGAGCGTCGGATTTTGAGCTCGACTCCGCTTCACCCTTAGCACCTGAGACTCCGCTTCAACTTGCGCAGAACGAGCAGTTGCAGACATCACAGCAGGCTTCGCCACAGACGCCATTGCGCTCTACAGCAGCCAGGTATGTAACTATGTCATGGATATCAAGCATGTTGACGTCTGGTTATATGCTGTATATGGCAGCTTCGCCAGCTGACAGTGCCGACTCACCCAACAGACAAGAAAGCGGTGAGGCTGATGACGAAGACAGCGCCTTGAATTCGGACTACGAAGGTTCATATGCTGGAAGTGCGGAGTGGTTCGAAGAGCTTGGTGAGATTGACGCAGATGGATTGCCGGAGTTTGAGGATGAACCAGACAATGAGGAGCCACAAGGGTCGGCACCCCCGGCACCAGTGGGGTCTCCAGATGAAAGTTCAGGACAGCGGCCTATGCCCGGGCGGAAGCAAGAGTGGGAGTGGTGGAAAGACATCATCGATGATTGGCGTGTCGTCGAAGATGAAGACTTGCTCAAGCTCGCTAACGACAAAGAGGCACTCAAACGCATGCGAACAGAAGGCTGAGAAACAGGTAAGCTGTGTGTGGAAGTATATCAAGCTTGTCCATTGCTAATTTATGCTTGCTAATGCTGCATGTAGATCCATCAAAGTTTCCAGCCAGCGAGGAGTTTCCAGGTCTGTATAACGGGCAGTACGGACCTACACCGACTGCGTTGGGCTGCGCAGAGTGTTCTCTCGAGCTTTTCCTCTTCTTTTTGCCTAGAGAATTCTGGTTGGGTGTTGAGCGAAAATCCAATCGTTACTACAATCAGGAACTGACAGAGAGGATGGATACGAAGTTTCGTTCGCAGAGTGGAGCTAAAACAGTTGACATTGGAGCAGATTATTGCAAACGAAAATCGTATGCATACCAGAATTTGCGCTCACGATATTTTGCAGTGCGTTGGACTGCTACTGGCTCGCATGCTCAACCCACACAGCCGCCGACTTTCAGACCATTGGGCTACCACGTCAGTTGGTGCTATCACAGCGGGAACGTTTGGACGGTTCATGAAGAGAGAGAGAGAGAGAGCGCTTTGAGCGCGTCATGGAGAATCTACACGTTTCCAACAACAGGGCAGCGGCCGCGCACACGGACAAAGCACGGGAGGCGCGCCCGATCCTGGATACGCTGCAGAAGACTTTCCTCAGAGGCTACAGGACGAAGCTATGGTACCTTCACGCAGCAGATACAATCCGATGCGGTAATTCATGAAGGACAAGCCGCACCGCTGGGGTACCAAACTCTTCATGACATGTTGTGCCTAAACTGCCTACTGCCTAAGGTGCGTTCACTGACAGTGACGTTTGCACTTGTGCATACGTCGCTTTTTTGTTGTTGAAATGACAAGCCTGACATGCTGTATTCGATGTTTGTGATACTATTATGTATGGTTCATCACCGAATATCATATATGTGGAATTGCTATCACACGCTCTATATTCTGGATGTGAAGGATGGAAATTTATTGCGGGAAAAATGAACAAAGAGCCACCGACGACGAAGATCCTGCCTACGCCAGTTCTGGCCCTGCGGCAATGCTACGCAAACTAAATGCTGTACTTCCACGCAAAGAAGATGGAGTCTACTACGCGGTCGTCACGGATCGCTTCTACACGTCAGTACAGATGGCCCTACAGCTTCTACAGCGGAACGTGTACTCCGTCGGCACCATAGAAACGAACAAGCGGGGATTTCCACTCGTCCTCAAGCAGCAGAAAACAAAACCGCCGAAGAACATTCCTCGCGGTACCACACAGTTCGTTGTGCCGAAGTCTGTGCCGGCCACAACTGAGTGCATTGGTCTGGTTCGACAACACTGTTGTGTACATGTTGGGTTGCGGGACGGGAACTGCAATGGCCACGTGTGGTAAGTACTAATGCTGTATATTGCCATATATTTTGCTACTAACTACATGCTGGATATATGACATGTAGAACGTCGTCTTCCACGCGCACAAGGCCAAAAGGAGGTGATACCCTGCCCGCCCCTATGAAAGCGTACCATCGGTGGATGGGAGGCGTTGACGTGCACGATCAACTGCGCCTACAACGTTACTCGCTGCAATTATCGCTACGGCTTCGCAAGTATTACAAGAGCCTTGCGTTGGGGCTCATTGACGTGGCGATCGTGAGCAGCTTCATCATTTACCGCGAAGCCTGCAAGCTCCGAGGAGAACCTCCTGCTGAAAACGCTAGCTCCATTTCGCAGTTACATGCGCAGCTTTTGGCTGTAGGGGCCGCGGGATTTGCCTATACGTTACGCATTGCGTTGAGAATTGTTATTATATTGCTCTAAAGTTGTGTATGTATGTAGCTCTACTCGCCAGGTCCAATTTCACCCGTGCGAACTGATGGCGGCTGCGGTAACGACGTGCACAAGCTAAAATTGAACGATGAGTGGATCGTCGCCAAAGGAATCGGGAAGCACCGCCAGAGGCAATGTAAGGTCTGCACGATTCGGAAGACCATCAGTACGAAGCGTCAGGTGACACGTTTTTACTGTCCCAAATGCAGCAAGGGCGAGAAGCGGTAAGTGTTGAAGACTTGATATCACGCAGGCTAGTTCTAACTAATGCTGGATATTGTGTTAGTGTATACTTATGCGATAAGGTTCGCCCAGGTCATTATCCCAACTATGACTTGACCTGTTTTGCGATTTGGCGCCAACTCTGGCTCAACGGAAACGAGCGACCTCAGCCGCGTTGTGGCTGTGGGTTTCAGATGCGGGCTCCTGCTAAGAAGCAAACTGAAGCTGGTGATGAAAGCGAAGATGAAGCCGACGAGGACGAGGACGAGGATGCTCCGCATGAAGACAGCGTCGATGATGCGGAAGAGGCAACAGCTCCTGATGAGACCCTGCTGTTAACACTGCGGACGAAGAGAACGATGGAGCTGGAGGAGCAACAAACACTGGCGGTGAAGCGAAGAGCAGTACTGCCGCCGTCCTGGATGAAACAACCGCTGATGAGGCGTAGCAGAAGACTATGGACACGCCAAGTGATGCTGCAGAGCAGAAGTTATGAAGTAGCAGTGTCGTTGCGGTAGTAATCCACTGACAGGGTTTGCATTTGAATCGTTTGTTTTGATATGCATTGCTCAAATCTGCAATCGTAGCACTTTTGCACACTTCCAACGACAAAGAAAAATCACTCTCAGTAAAAGGGTTAGAACCATATCCGCTATATCAAGCATGCCATTTACAGACTTCAGAAACCACACTGTATATGTACATAAAACATGCTACTGATAGTCCTATGAACAGACATACGGAAATTGTTCTTTGTTTTCTTCATATAAATGTCAAGTGAAGTCTGTCTTTAACATACTTGATACACAAAATTATCAAGCATGTGAGAAATAGTCTGTGCTTACGGGATTTGCTCTCGTACCGGGGGGT